>CABFVX010001441.1:124984-148805 GCA_902151425.1 Timema shepardi | reverse complement strand
TTTTTTGCAACAACAATCTAAACAACCAAAGTAACACCATTTTAATTTATGTCTTAAGTTTATATCAATTGACTACACGACTATATTATAACATAACCGAGCTGTGTAAAATAAACTTTACATTGACTAAATAAAGGATCCCGATGTTCGTGGGTTCAAACCCAACCGGGGTGGACAGATTTTTCTTGATAAGAGAAAAATCCATAGCCCAACTTTATTAGTGATTACCAAACCCTTCCTTCACCTCTGACAAGACATATTGTGAATGTGGGGAATGCCAGGCCTCCACCGTGGTTCGGATTCCACGTTAAACTGTAGGTCCTTCATTTCATCTCCCAATCACCCTACCGTTACACATTAGCGTAAGTGCCTATAACCCGAACGGGTAGTAAGACGCGGTGCTAATAATAATAATAGCTTTATTAGGAGGAGAAGTAAAGTCGCAAGGGTCCCCATGTCGATTATAGAATGTAAAAGAACCTCTGGAAAGTATGTTAAAATATCTTCCCTGGTGAAATTGGTATGCCCTTTCGATCTCGCTCGTAGAAATTCTCTTGTGCTGATGTAATCAGTCAGCTCAGAAAGTGCACGTTAAATACCTCAAAATCAATGATTGTTTTTTTTTAAAAAAGGACTAAATGTAAACATTGCACACCTATGATACCCAAATCGGTGGATGCATGGATTAATACTCCAGTCTCATCTGGTTTGGTTTGCCTGTGACCGAGGAGGTTGAGATTTTAATACCATTCGGATATATATAGTTTCACGATAATTACTCAATAATCAGGACAGTAATTAGCGCTAGCCGCAAGAGACGCAGACGCCGGCCGGGAGTGCCAGTTTTGTTGTGATGTAGAATGCAGATTATACACTATGTATGGATTGCATTAAACACCAACAACAAGGGTACAGAGTTGAAGAGTTGAATTATACCGGTGGGTACGCAAAGTAAAAAGGTTGAATATGAATTATTTAGACATTAAAACTTATAAAGAAATTAAATACAAACGTAATGTATGTTGTTTATGCATGTAGTCCCTCTACTGCTGAATAAAGAACAGCCACCATATCACAGACCGTAATTTTATCATATATTTTAACAGTTTTATATACATACTCGCTTTTCTTTGCAAGTGGATGTAAACAAATGTAATTCCAGAGCCGTTTTTTAATGGGTCTTACCGTTTAGCCACAAGAGGCCTCCAAAGAAATGTCCGTACCGACTTTAAAGTTGATACGCCATTTTGAGTTTTTTAGGGGGTTTAAACATTTTTTAAAAAACTTTTTGGAATTTTCCCGTCGGTTACAGGCTGGAAGCTATAAGTTTGCCAAATTTCAAGTTTCTAGCTCATCTGGAAGTGGGAAAACATTAATGTCAGTGAGTGAGTCAGCCGTGTGGCTTTATAGTATAATAATAATAATAATAATAATAATAATAATAATAATATAATGGACATCACTTGTAATCGCACTCGAGTATACAAAACCAAAAGGAAGACGATAATATCAGCTTACACCTGCTTCTGTGGCCACATAGTCTAAAGCGTCACCCTCGTATTAGACTACACTGCTGATGACAGGGAGGGAGGGGTTCAAATTTCAATCGGGTGTATAGTTTAAAAAAATAATGTTTTTACACTCTTCCTCACCGCAAATGCGGTTACACTTCCTCTAAATTCAACGTTTCCCATTTTAATTAATTGAGTGTAATTGTTGCGTATGCGTGTAACCTGAACAGGTAGGAATACGCGGTGCTAAAATATATATCGTCTGATATAAGAGGTTGAACTTATTAAATGCCGCTTTCTAAGCAAATCGCCAATCATCTTGCTTCGTTTTTCAGTTTGTATTTGTTTTTTTGTGGAAATAGCGATAGGAGGATATTCTTGTTGGAGGGTTATTTTGGAGGGTTATTTCCTAGAGTAGAATATTTAAAAAAGGAGTTTAGGAAATTAACATAAAACATAAAAGCCCACAAAACGTGAAAATAGTTTCAACATTTGTATTTCCTTTGAAAATCATATAATTTGAAGTTGCAAAACCTTCAATACTAATCCAACATTGATTGCGACCTTCTTTTTTTTGTCTATTTAATTAATACTGAACAAACAAAGTTATTTTAAAAAATATTTTTCTTAATTTATCTTTTGTGATCAGTGAGTGTCCAATATCACATAGCCTCTGGTTAAATATTTATTTTATAAAAATGGGTAAAAGCATACTCTTTAACTCAATAGATCAACATACAGTACAATTGTGTAAATATATTATATCTCATAGCCCTTGAATTCAACCGCAAAAATGTGTATATCTTATATTTTCAATTTTATTAATGCACATTTTGTTCAACCTAAATTTTATTAATCTTTACTTCTAAAAATACGTTTTCAGGGACCATATGATATTTAAAAAACTCAATTTAATTGTTTTTTTTAAATGTTTACACCACTAATTACAATCCGTTTGAGCAAGCGTATTCAATTATACTTCAATCACGGTTGGAATTACTCTCCGAAAGGTCTTTTTTCCTACCAATATCCTACTATATAATATATTTCTTGTATTGAAAATGGCCTTTAAGAAAACAATTCCTACGCTGAACAGACTTTACACTAATAGGTTACGTATGCTTAGAACGAGGAGATCGAGGTTCGAATCTCGGTCGGGTGAACTAGGGGTGTTTTTTTCCTAAATGGTTTTTCACTCTCCCTCCGCGCAAATGCGGGTTCACTTCCTCTAATTAAACCTTCCCAATTCCTAATCCGTTAATGTAATTAGTACTTAAAGCGTATAACCCGAACGGTATAGTAAGACGCGGTGCTAAATATTATTAATAATAGGTTACGTATAATATCAGAACACAGAGAACAGAGATTGAGGACGAAAATTTAGAGATTGCTTCGAACAACATATCATATGGCCTGGTTAATGAGTTTAACTGGCAATAACCATATTGGAGTGGAAATAAGGGAAATAATACAGTCGGGAAATGCATGTTGATACTAGGTCATTAAGTTGTTTACACCTCACCTGCTTTTAAGTAATTTAAAACTCAGAATATACTAAACCATTATAGACCTACTTGTCGTTTTCTGTTAGTGTGAAACATGGTCTCTTACCTTACATAATGAAAATAAATTTAAGGTGCTCGGAAACAATGTGCTTAGGAAGATATTTGGTACAAAGGAGATGAGGATACTGAGGAGTTGAAGAGGTTACATATTGATGAGCTACACGCCATGTACTCATCAGAACACATCGATAGGATAACCAAGTCTCTTAGATTACGATGGGTAGAACATTCAGCGCGAATGGGAGAATCTATAACAGTTTTTAGGTTAATGACTGGAAACCTCAATGGGAAAATACCATTGGGAATACCTATACGAAGATGGAAGTATAACATTAGAATGGACCTGAAATAGTAGGGTGTAATGGGGTGGATTGGATATAACTATCTCAGGATAGGGATAGGGTGTAATGAAGTGAACTGGCTAAATCTAATTCTGGATAGGATAGGGATTAGGGTGTAATGAAGCGGGCTGGATATAACTTCCTCGAGATAGGGATAAGGTTTAATGGAATGGACTGGATAGAACTAGCTCAATATAGGGATATGGTTTAATAGAGTGGACTGGATAGAACTATCTCAAGATAGGGATAGGGTGTAATGAAATAAACGGGATAAAACTATCTCAAGATAGGGATAGGTGGCGTACTTTTGTAAGAGTGGCAATGAACTTCCAAGCTCAAAACACCATAGAGTAAGTAATAGGCTAAGTATAAGGAAGATGGAAGAATTTAGAGGAAATGTGCATGTATTTGCACAGAGGAAAAAAAAACATTCTCAGGACACCCGGATGGGATTCGAAGCTCGACCTCCAACCTACAGAAAGCTATTAGAAGACGAACTTTACGTTTATTCCGTGCGCACACCGGAACAAATATTAAATAGATGGCATGACTCACCGACGGAACATAATTTCTCTTTTAGAGACTTTTATATTCCATTCACGATAGGTTTTTACCTGGATGACAGTTCGAAAATCATATGTTTAGGTTTTGGGTTGCCCACACTTGTAAAAGATCACAGTTTTGTTATAAATGTATAGATCTTAAATTACCTGTTATATATTACATTTAAAATAACGTAAACTTAAGTTTTTCAAACTATTTCATTTTTTTAAATAATTTCTTTTTGTCCAACTCGAAACAATATTTTAAACATAGTTAAAAGTACTTATTTTTCATTTTGGAACGTTACTGATTTTGTGTAATATAGTGCATACATCAATACCTTTTAAAACAGGCATCGTATTTACTTGGAAAAGAGAAAATTGTTGTCATTTTTTTACATACAATACATGATTTTATGATTATTTTATCGTATTTTGAAATATTTAACTGAATAAAGTATTTTCATCAACTGCGTGTCCGCATCATTGTAAAAAAACTTGTTTACCGTTATGTTCAATCATATGGTTTAAATTCGTCAGTCGCCATTTTGAGGCTATGTTCGTTAGAAGTTTTTGTGAAAGAGGTGTGAATATTTTTTTAAGGGGAATAAAACGATAAATAAACTTTGTGTCCAACCTAAAATAAATATATAAATAATATTGGCCTAAATCATTGTGGTTAACTATCACATTAATACATTACCATATGTTTTCATTACAGTCATCCAAAGTGATAGATGTCAGCTGTTGGCCTAGTGATATATTAGGGATAACTTCTAGTAACATTTCGAGCTGTCATTCAGGTAAACTTAGCTCGTGAATGCCTTATACTTACAACTCGTAAACTATGTGAAAAGAAATGATCATCAGTGTCACAGGTACATCATGGAAAAAAGAGAATCACTATATACCAATGAATCGCTTCGGTGGTCACGTGATCTAACGTGCTACTCTCGTGCTGGGTTAGACTGCTGAATATGGAGAGATGGGGGTTCGATCCCAGTCTAGTGCAAGGAGGATGGTTTTTTCCTAAGTGTATTTCCACTATCTCTCTATGCGCAAATACGTGTACATTTCCTCTCGTTAAGCCTTTCTAATCCCTAAATCCACTAGTGTAATTAATACATAAGAGCTTAACCCAAACCTGAACGGTTAGCAAGAGGTGGTGCTTAAAAAACAACCAAAGAGCATAAATTAAACAATATACATCGTTACAGAAACATATGAGAAACGAGGGACCTTTCGGTCCATTAAAGGGCATAACATTCAACTTTTCCGTTTCACAGACTTTCATTTAAATATTATATTGAATTGTAGATAGGAAATTATTGATTTTATAAAAACATATTTCAAATAAAAGCTGTTTATATTTAATATTTTTATAACTTTTTAATAATAAGTTATTTCGTATCTCAAAAGGTTGCGGAGATACAATCAAAATTAGAAATTTTTGGCTGTATAAAGTACCCGACAAGTCATTTTAATGGGAAAATGAGATGCATTTTGTTTGTAGTGCTAGTTTACAAATTTAAATCAAAATTGTTAAAGGGATTTTAAGAAAATAGTTTTTTTTCTTTTCACCCAAAACTAAACTATTCTTAATTTTATGGTTAGGTAGATAGTTAAAAAAAACTTAGGAAACTTTATTTTAACCTTAGATAACAAGTTTTAGTATTTTAGGTAAAATAGTTTTGGATTTAGTTCCATTAACAAATTACATGGTAAAAAAAAAAACTTTCCTAGATCAGTGAATCATGATGTGTCAAAAATCTTAAACTTGATTTTTTTTTGGAGATCAAAACACTTTTTTACTTTGAGGGGTCGTCAAAAACTAATTAATTCCATATATTTTAATTACAATACTGTAATTAGCATTCGCGAATATTTCTATGATAGTATATTGGTAAATTTTATAATGGTTAAGAATTTTGAGCAAGTTAAAAACATACATATAGACCTGCACTAAAGATAAAAAATATTTCACCATTTAATTAAGAAATTGCTTTCATTTCGTGCGCTTGTACTAGAATGAACAAAATTCAAGAGTAGAATAAAAAAAGCATGATAATGAATTACCTCGCTGCCACGTTTTTAAATTAGGAACTGTCATAATATAATGGTGACGTCTAAGATTTTTTCTTCTAATTTTTAATAGGAGTCAGTGACTATGCTAATGAAACCATTGCAGAAATAACAAGGGAAACTTCTTTTTTCTTCATCCCGCCACCCACCCCCTTATACTAATTACAGCTATGAAAATACCAAAACGAAGAGATTCCCTTGTTAAAATGGGCTACCCCCAAGTAATCAGTTCCTTCGTTTTTCTTATTATTTTCTATTAGAATTCAAACAAGAAGAAAGCCATTGCTGACAAATGCTTTAATAATAATTTAAAGAAAAGAAAAATACCTTTCGATTTAAATAAATGAGTTTTTTTGAATAAAACCCTATATAGCAGTCTTATTAAAAGTAAAAGAAAAATTTAATAAAATACCATGATTTAAAATAATGTTCACGTTAATGTTTGATTTAAGAGTAAATTAATTATAATAACCTATTTTTCGCTGTACTATTTATCGTGAAAAAAAAATCTATCCGTGCAAGTGCGGGTGCACTTCCTAAAAACCAAACTTTCTTCATCCCTTACAAAAAATAGTAATTGGTGTATATGCTTACAATATGAAATAGTAATAAGACGTAGAGCTAAAATTTAAAAATAATAATTTAAAAAAAATTGGTGTGTGTTTGTGTGTGACCTTCACCCCGAATAAAATATTGTTTAACGCTCATATGAATCAAGGTAAGCTATTCATATTCAATTATTTAGAAACAAAATATATTTTCAGAAAAATTAAATTACTTAGTAATTTGTATACATGTTCATAAAAAAATACGAGTATAGTTACAATAAAAGATTACTTTGCGAACCAGCATCAACGATCCCGTGGACCACTAGATGTGAAACACTTTACGATTTTTCTAAAACAGTCTAATTTTAATATGAAGATCTTTATCTGAAAACTAGAAATGTTATTGAGCTACTTTCACGTATTCATACGTCAAGTTATGGAATCTGCAGCTGCCACTTTTGATAGATTGTATCACTACCTATAAAATAACACTAATAATATTAAGTTTTCAATGTTGACCACAAAAAAAAGATGTTTACTTAAATCCCCTTCCAATTAAAATTGGACTGTACCCAGGATATTTACCATCTCCGGTGGTAATGTCGGGTGTTTAGTGACAGGTGTTCTGTACTACTAGGTTAAGTGAGTTTGTAAGCCCTGTGGTGATTTTACCCTGGGTTGACGTGAAAACACCCAAAATAGAATAAAATAGTTTCTGTAGCCGTGGTGGATTACATCCAAGTTTCGCGCTGCAGACTTGATGTAATAATTCTCCATTACGTACACTAACACACAACTAAAAAAACACACACACACATTCGAAGCGAGAAAGGAAGCAGACAACAGTGGCACCAACAACTGGTTGAAATTAATGGCGTTAACTTCTCGCGTCTATCTACCCCTTTTCCCCTTTCCAAACCAATCTCTCCACCTCCCCAATGAGGAGAGAAAACTTCTATCTATATAAATCTACGTCTAATGCACGATGACACTATACAGCCCAATTTTTAAAAAGAAGGATATTTTATAAACTAAAAACTTCATTTTTTTTCAGATAAAATTGATGAAATCTTAAAGTGACATCTGCAGATGACATGACTTGACGTATGAATATGTGAAAGTAGATCTAGTAACTTTTTGCCGTCAGCTAAGTATTTTCCTATGAAAGTTGGAATGTATCCGTGGATCCCTGTTTTTTAAGGCCCCTGGCCCTGACCAGTACAATTCTAAAACCTATTTTGTGGGATGGTGGGCAGAAGGGGGAAAGGCATGGCGTGGCTTCACAACCGAACAAAGTATCCTTCCGCGCCAACAAGAACAAATGGATCATGGAAACCGTAGATGGCGCTAGCTAGCTACCGGACAGGTCTTGCGGAAAAATCATACGTTTGGAAATACCAGTTTTCTCGAGAAAGAGTGAAATTTTTATGTTAATATTTTCAGCAACCCTTCTAAGCCAATGTATAGATGTTTATTAATTGTTACATTTTTTTTGCTATGAAGCTGGCAGATTTTTATCGAAAAATATAAATTTTATCGATATTTGATCACTGTTCAAATTAAAGAGGAGTTGTGTATATAAAAAGTATAACTTAATCAACATGCTTATATTCTTGAACAAACCGTTTCTGAAAAGAAAATTGCAAAACGATAAAAGTGCTTGAAGATAACCAGCCGTCTGTTACCACGCCAAATGAAAAGGGCCAATCGCCTCAACAATCCTGTGGCCTTTTCCCGTATTTGATCACTTATGTATCCTCATCGTTTTAAATTACATGTTCTCAAACAGCATTATTTTAATTAGTTGAAATAAAAAATTGTTATCCTTAAAGTATAATGGAAAATTATATTAACCTCGTATTGATCTAACTATCTTTGTATCTATCTATTTATGGTTGGAGCACTATCATAGTTTTGGCAAATTTACTGTACATTAAGTGTGCAGTCTATGAGGAGTCCGTGAAGCGAATGCGGCCTTCCAATGCCAAAAAGTTCCCCAACCCCCAGCCCTGACCTAGACAATACAATTAGTTCTGGTAATAAAGTTATATGTTATAAAATAAGACGTTTTGATGTCTAGCTGATCAATGATCATACATGACTTACACGCAAACGCAACTCTAGAAAAAGACATCACACTCCAGTCCCTCAGCTTCCGGTTCATCCCTGTGAAAAAGGGGAAACCCAATTTCACATATGATAAGTTCTGGAACAAAACATAGCCCTAAACTCAGTAAGAAAAACCACCGTATTTATATCAAAGTAATCGGACATCTAGAGTTAAAATCGTGTTAAGCTGGTCTTTTTCTAGAAAGTGTGCATTAAAAATAATGCAAATGTTGAGGTTTGAATTCCAGCCATGTGTTCTTAGGATGTTTTTATCATAAAGGTTTCCCCCCCTTTGCCCCCACACAAATTCAGGCACATTTGCTTTGAATTTTGCCTTCCTCTTCCTTACCCCATTAGTATAAATAAATATGGATATCCCGAACAAGAACGAGTTGAAAATAATAGTACTAATTAAATATGTTTTACATATTTAACATTTACAAAGCAACCAAATATTTAAAAAAATTAAACTCATCCTGAATCTCACAATAACTCCCCCCTCCACCCAAATGCCAAGATACTGATGTGATAGCTTTTTTAAAAAAATAGTCAAACTTGCACTGGAAGAAATTTACTATTATGACAGTCCAAAAAGATAGTAAATCTACTTTCAGGTATCCATGCACTAAATTATACATCCATGTTACGCATTACAAAGTACTAGACCATTTTATTCGGCTTAAGAAACAACTATTTTAGACTACCGTTTTATCTCGCATATTCTCCCTTACAATTTTTTTTAAGCATTGTGTCTTGCTACCCGTTCGGTTAGTACGCGTAGCATGTACTAATTATACTAATGTGTCGGTGATGAGGAAGGTTGAATTTACAGAAAGTATAGTCNCTACCTGTTCAGGTTATACGCACTTACGCTAATGTGTAATGGTAGGGTGATTGTGAGATGAAATGGAGGACCTACAGTTTAACGTGGAATCCGAACCACGGTGGACTTAGAACTTAGAGGAATTCGAACTCCAATCTCCCCATCAGCGGAAGTGCAGGCTTTTGTAAGAGCCACCAACACTTTAGAATTTAGACCATTGAGTGACGCCTTCATAGCTTCCTTTGAATGTAACCTTTCTCATACATAACACATTAGCGTAATTATTACATATACGTATAACCTGAACGGGTAGTAATACGCGGTGCTAAAATAACAATACTGGGCCAAAATCTGCCTTGTCATAGTTCCAGATTTACTTATCATCGCTGAAACGCTTGTATACTCTTCGTTTAGCAACCTTACCTGGCATTATTCCACTATGGTATGGATTATAAGATAGGGCCGTATTGCAATTGAGGAGGTTGGGAAAAAAAACGTGACAATCCTCATATAATTATGTCGATGGAAAATTTTCACTATTGAAATCTCTATGAAATCCTGAAATCTAGTTATGAATAATAAAATATTTGTCAATATTAACTATTCTCAAGTTCTTGACTGACTATAAAAACAGCTTGTAGTTTAAAAATTAAGGTACAAGGAATAGTTTTTAACATTATATATATTTATATATATATATAGGCCTATATATAAAAGAGGGTTATTATGTTTCGGTCCAGAACCCCCCAATTCGTCAAGGTAAACATTTTAACTTTAACTTTCAGGTTAAACGAAGTGTACAAATTCGGAATGTTGGAAAACACGGGTGGTTACATTATTCTGGCGCCAGCACCCACCCAGTCTGTAGCCCTTAAGATAAAAAAAATATATCACTAAGGTATAACAATACTGCCTGTTTGGTTTTGGATGTCTTGTTATGAGAAACGTTATTTTGTACTTGTGCTCAGAATGCCAGTTATATTTTCCTTTGTAAAACACCTCTTACCTCTTAAAAAAATGTGTTTTTATAGCTTTACTTGTATTAATTTCATAAGAAATAGTAAAAATAAAAAAGCAACACAATATTGCACTTTAACAACTAGGTAGTAAAAATAGAAGTTCCCCCACTCACCCTCACTTTTCGCTCTCCCTCATTTCTTCAATGTACTGTAGTTATAAAGGTTTCAGTAAGCTCGAAAGCTTAGCTTCGCATCGTCGAATTCATCCAAAGCTTGCAAGGCGGCTAAAGAGTCGAGGGAAAAAGAAAAAAACTTTTCCCCAAGTTCAAAGAGAACGCGTGCATCCTCTATGAAAAGTCAGGGAACAGATAGCTCTAACATGCCCCCCTCCCCCTTCTACACTACTCTATCTACCCCTTTTGTTGGGAATTCGTTAAAAAAAAACACACACACTTCCTGCTTTGAGAGTAAAGTTTACCTTTCAGAAGTTACCCGTGGGAGAAAAGTTTAAAACATATTAATGATTGCGGTTGGTTGGATCGTAAAATGTTTATTACATATTATGTTTTTTTTAATGGCAGTAAGGGAAAGAGGGGAAGATCTTGTTCTGCCGTTGTCGCTAAGGCTGACCCCTATGGAAACTTCCAGGTGACTTTCGTCATCAATTCCCTATCGACGTTTTAATGCGAGTGTTTAATAAATTCAGGATCCACTATAGTCTGAAGGTACCATAAACTAGATTGTTGAATTTTTAGCTTTAAGGAAACAATTAAAACTTTTTTTTCTTGTTCATGAATTATTGTGTAATTAACTTAATTTGACGATAAATCTAAGCAGTTAATGCCCTTTCACACGTAACCCACCATCGTCGCTAGGAGCGGTACCGCTTGAAGAAAAGTCCGCTTGTTTAAATGCATCCTTTGACAAGAGGAACCGCTTGTTCGTGCGGGCTGGAAAAAAAATATCACCCGCCTGTGTTCATAGTTTGGCGCGGGACCGTTCCTAGCAAAGGCGCGAAACACCACTACGGACAAATGGTTCTTAAGGAGGTTCGCACACGCGGCGGACGCGGGATATTTCTTCCCGAGCCCAGACTTAATTTAGACTTGGTGCGAGGTTAAAACAGATTTGTTGACTTAAGGTTGATAAGAGTCTTGTTTTTCTATTTGATTTGTGTCTTGTACCCAGAATATAAATATAACATAATATGGATATGTCATATATGTTAAGCTTTTGCAATTCAAATTTTTGTATCATAGGTTATCAACATTGTATAGTTAGGTGTGTAAAAGACCTGTTATGGAGAAGAGAAGTGCTCTTGAAGTGGAAGGAAGTTATGTATACAGTGTACTTTTTATCCACATTCACAAATGCAGTAGAAAC
Organism: Timema shepardi; assembly: GCA_902151425.1. Lineage (NCBI taxonomy): Eukaryota > Metazoa > Arthropoda > Insecta > Phasmatodea > Timematidae > Timema > Timema shepardi. The sequence goes on along the minus strand of CABFVX010001441.1, from coordinate 136,942 downwards.
ATGGACAGTGAATGTAAGAGATACTAGGAAAGTGGAGGCCATGAGAATGAAGTTTGTGAGGAGCATATTAATTGTCACGAGGAGAAACAAGATTAGGAATGAAGTTATACGGGAAAGAGTCGTACATGAGATAGTAGAGGAAGCAAGACTGAGATGGTATAGGTATGCTAGGAGAGAATACCAAAGAGAATGATGGACATTAAGTATGTTGGAAAAAATAACACAAAAGAGACCAAGAAAGAGATAGGAGGAGCAGATAATATAAAGTGTTCAAGTGAGAAGAGAAGAATTTCAGTGGTTAAAAGATAAATAATGGTGGAAGGATACAGTAAAATTGAGGAATTTTGCTAAACTGACCCGGCCACAGGCTGGACACAGTTGAGGATGATGATGATGATGATAATGATGAAATGATAGTCAAGAGACTGGGTATTGCGTCTATCTTAGAATTGACCATTTTGTAATTTGTGTGCTGATATTATAGGTTGGTTCAAGAAGTCCACGTCTAAAAAATCACAATATTAAAAAAAAGATTATGAGACGTTCTTTAAGATCATAGACAACCGTTTCTGTGGCCACATGGTTTAAAGCGCTACTTTTGTGAGACTAAACTACCGATGATGGGAAGATCGAGATTTGAATCTCATTCGGCTCTACTGAAGAAGTTTTTTTTGACGCTTATATAAAATTTACCCGTATATTCGTGGAGGAATAGCGGGATGGGAACTATTTAGGGGGAAAAAACACAAGTCCACTGGCTACGTTCTGAAAGCGCACAATCTGAATTTCGGAATACATCAGAAGCAAAAAAGGGTAGGTTTGTTTGTTGACTCGTCGACCTCAGGGTCTTGGGGTAAAATAATCACCTCAGTGCCCAATGATTGTGGGTTCAAACCCAGCCGGGGTTGACGGATTATTCTTGGATGATAGAAAAATCCGTAGCACAGCTTCCCTCGGAAAGGAAATACAAATATTTTTTGCGGTAAAATTGTTGGACCCTTTCGCTCTCGTTTATAGAAATTCTCGTATACTGATATAATCAGTCGGTTCAGAAATTTGACGTTAAATAAATAAAAAAAATCTGAGCCCCATATGGCTACACCTAATTTAACATAACCTAATTGTTTTAAAGAATAAGTAATTTGTTTATGATATATATATATATATATATTTGCCATGTTGCCACTTTAGGCAGGGTTTTTATCCCCTGTGTGCTTTTGATACAAGTTCTAGGTAAGCTTTTTATACAGGGTCCAGGTGAGCTTTTGATACAAGATCTAGGTGAGCTTTTTATACAGGGTCTATGTGAGCTCCTAATACAAGGTATATGTGAGTTTTTTTATACAAGGTACAGGTGAGTTTTTGATACAAGGTCTAGGTGAGCTTTTTATACAAGGTATATGTGAGCTCATAATACAAGGTATATGTGAGATTTTGATACAAGGTCTAGGCAAACTTTTAATACAAGGTCTAGGTGGGCTTTTGATACATGATCTAAGTGAGCCTTTGATACAAAGTCTAGGTGAGCTTTTGACACAATGTCTATGTGAGCTTTTGATCCATATCTTCATGCGCTTATAATACAAGGTCTATGTAAGCCTTTGATTCATATCTTCGTATGCTTTTGATATGAGATTTCTCCCTCTTGTGCACTTTCTATGGTTCCCCACAGTTTACCTAGCCCTGGTTCAAACCTTGACCTTACCGTCACTGGAAAACCAGATTAGCAGAGACTGACACCTTTATCTACGTGACCACTGGTGTGGGTAACCCAGTATTTAAAAAGACAAAAAAATGTGTTTTGAAAAACTTTCAAAAACCATCCAGAAAAAGAAGTACGATTGTCTCATAATGTACAAGAGTTAAAAAAAATAAGATACGACACAATCGTACATACTTTTTCGTATTGTATAGGCCTGTAAACTATCATAGTTTTGAAAAAAAAAATCGAAATTAAATCATCAGTGCGCCACTCTGAAATAAATTTTTCACGGAAATAAAATAATTTCTCATTTGAAACACTCTTTTAGATATAGAGATTTTAAACAAAATTGTTAGAACGACTTTTAGATATTCTAAAATTTTCAAAAATCAATAATCTATATAAACTTCACTTATCGTTATGTTTTTTGAAAATAAAACATAAAATTTTGTTAGCCACGTAAAGCACACCTCAAATACTCAGTTTGAAGAAAATCGTTAGAACCATTTCAAAAACAGTTAAACTGCAAACTATTCTTGAAGGAATTTTCCTCCTAAAAACAAGTTTGTCCTGCAAAACCATCTTTAGATATCAATTCTTAACGAAATCGTTGTAGCCAATTTCGAAAATTTTCGTAAGTAAATTACACTTAATTTAAGAGCATTAATTAAAATCATGATTTGGCTCCGAGGTATGAAACGAAATAAATCAATAGTTTGGGCTATAGTACCAGGTACAAGCAGACGGACAGACAGACATACAAACAAGAAGACAAACAGAATAGTAAATTCCACTTTTTAATCAAGATACAGCATAAGCTCCAGGTCAAAAATGTTCCCGATTATATTACTTTTTATATTGGATAAAGTAAAAAGCCGAACAAAGAATTTCTAATCTAGACTACGTCATAATCCTTTCTGTTTGAACAGAAAAAAAAATCTAGCTCGTTGCTTAAAAAAAAAGGTTTATTTTAAAATAAACCTTTTAATTTGTTCTTTGTTTTATGTATAAAATATCCAACACTCAGATATAATATTCACTTTGCTATTATAAAAACAAATTAAATGTAAATTTGGCAACACAATACGTTGCATCAGTTTCGAAACGAAATGAAAGGAGTTTTCTTTAGATTATTTTGTTTTCAGTTCTCCACTTAACAGAGTAAAGCACTCTTGGGTTTATTATTTATTAAGAACTACCAAATTACTAGGGGTGGATATTATTTCTATGAACACATCAGAAGCTTTAAAGCTCGGTTGTTACAAGCGACTAAAGTTTAAATACAGAATGAACACACTGTCTACCCTGAAAGATGGCAAGCTTACCTTGACGAGTAATACTATGGTGCAGCTCATAATGTAGAGTCATTCTGCAATCGGCCAAGGTAAGACTGTTTACTACTACATTTCAGAGTAAGCGAAGGAGGGGTGCACCCAAAAATTTGCTTTACGGTGGGCATACGATCAAGGCTATGGCTAAAATGATATTTCTAATGGGAGGGAGGTACTATGGACCACAGACCCCTAATAACCAAAAGTAAAAAATAAATAAATTATTAATTAAATTCCTCGAAGAAGTTTGGAGTTTTTTTTGTGTGTGTAGCGATTTAGTTAATTAATTAAATTGTCTTTAAATACATTAAATTGAATATTTTATTGTATGCACTTTTTTATAATTCCAACTTTTTGGTGCATATTAAATGTGTGCAACGGTATTTTTTAATATCAAGTGCTCTTAAAAAGTATTCATTAAATCTTGAGTGTTTGATAGCTTAGTTATACTTCATATAATTTTAAGTTATTAATTAAATTATTTTCAATCTTGGTAAGGGTAAATTAAATTCCCCACTTGCTTCCCCCCTCCCCTCCCCCCTCGTGCTGAGCGTGCCACTGAAACGGAGTGTAAATAACATAGTTTAATATTCTTTGGTACGATTATTATGATCTGTTTTTTATCACCCAGGTAGTAACATTTCTTGAATTAAGATAAAATTACTTATTTAAAGTACCTCATATTTACCTTACTTGTTTCTCCTATATCGTAGCTTATAAGTGTGATCAGTGTAATCAGTCGGTGTAAATAAAAGAGGGCTCATTTTGAATTTTAACATAGTTCCTTTAAATATTACTTTTTTTCCTTAATCGAATCTTACTACCCATTCAGGGTATACACATATCTATTAATTACGCTATTGCGTTAAGGATGAGGAAGGTGATTTTTTTAATAGGAAGTGTAACCATGTTTACGTGGAGGGATAGTAGCAAACCACTTAGGAAATGCACCCTTATTACACCCTACCGGGATTCGAACCTTGATCTCCCCGTCGTCGATGGTCTAGTCTATTGCGAGAGTGACGCCTTAAACCATGTGGCCACCAAAGAAGTTATCACATAAAATGGTGGCAAAACTATAAACGTTTATCAAAATAATTTTAATATATTTATGTCGTCATGTCATCTAAAACTTAATTTTGATAGTTTTGACTTTAAAATAATATTATGATCAAATGTTATCAATGTTAACAGCAAAAAATGTAGATTTTCAAGCATCAATATAATAAAATCAATACATCATAAGCAAACTGACACTATCAAGATTTCATCTTTGATTTAATTTTTACAATACACTCGCCTTTAAAAAAAATAAGATAACACCAAATCTTGATGTCAAATACACACATTTATACATTCAAAATATACATGTATATTCAACGACAATATTTAAAAGTATATATATACATACAATCTATAATTATACAGACCCGCCTCGGTGGCATAGTTGGCTAACGCGCTAGTCGTGTTGAGCTCGACTGCTGAGGATGGGGAGATCGAGGTTCGAATCTCGGTCGGGTGAACTGGGGGTGGTTTTTCCTAAAGGGTTTTTTACTCTCCCTCCACGCAAATGTGGGTTCACTTCCTCTAATTTACCCTTCCTAATCCATTTGCGTAATTAGTACTTAAAGCGTATAGCCCAAACGGGTAGTAAGACGCGATGCTAAATATATATATATATATAATTATAAATATGAAAAAAATTTGGACAGTACATAATTCCACAACGAAAGAAAATAATACAGTTTCAATATAAAAGATTGACGTGTTCTGTGTCTGTTATAGATTTTAAGTTAGTCTACAAGTCGTTTGATGATATGATTGGTTGGTTTAGAAAGTGTACGTTAGTTATATAGTGAGAACTCGGAACGCTTAAAATGATGTGAAAAACTAAACAGATTCAGTGAAAGAATGAAATGTCTCGTAAATCCAAGTCCATAAACTTTCAAACTCGAGTTTTAAGAGCCAAGCACTCTAATTATTGACTTAAAAAGCTCGAGAGGAATCATACTAAAATATAATACTCCATTAGAAGAGTTATTTGCCAGAGAATTGTGCTTGGCAGTATAACTGGTGCTTTGCGGTAATATGGACGAAAGCACTTGGCAGATTTAAACAAAACACTTTATAAGCATTTAAAAAAACAAAACGAAATTTACACAAAACAACATACTTTGTGCTTTTGTAATGTACATTTCGCTGTGATAATAGTCGAGTTTGTTTATTTAATCTAGGTATTTTTTTAAAACGAACTCGTACGATGTGAAAGGACAAAGGCTAACTGTTTCTTTTTTTAGTAAAAACCACAATACTTTTTTTTAAAGAAATAAACAAACAAAAAATATTTAATTTTGTACAAAATAATTCAATTCAAGAATCAAATAGCCAAAGCTATTATTTATGCTTTTAGTGAAGATTACTTACTCCATCTAGATATATTCTGAAAATTTAAAAATGACACCTGGACACGGGAATCGAACCCGGGACCTTTGGCTTAGTATATATATATATATATATATATATATATATATACATATATCGATGATTTTATATATATATCGATGATTTTATATATACATATATATCAATGCTTATATATATATATATGTATCGATGCTTTTATATATGTACATATATATCGATGCTTTTATATATATAGCAGTAGCGCTATGAGTATATACGTAGACACTAGCATAGGCTGCATGTATATTCATCACACACACACGCACACAAAGAAATAAACGCGCCAAAAGATTAGGGCCTATATGTGCTTATAAAAAAAAAACCAAATACCGGTTTGACTTGGCTGCTGTCTCACCAATAACTGGATGTTCGGGAAAAGGTTCGCCGATACGTCCAAACGACTCCGAACACGAACTGATAACTGGTGGATCAGGAACGAACAGAACCAGGAACAAATCGTGTCACAGAGAAACGTTTATAAAACCATCCACACTGTTCGATTCATTATTCTAGTGGGTGACCTGGAGGTCTAGAGGTAAGGTGTCAAGACATCTGTGCTACGGGTCCGAGGATCAAACCCCAGCCCCGGCATAGGTTTATATAGTTGCCAAACCATTCCATCACCTCTGACAAGACATTTATCAAAATATCGAGTTCAATTTTTTGGCGATCACAATACTTTCTCTTCAAGGCGTCGAGAGAAAGTAAAAAATTAGTTGTTCGCCCTATGGTTTATCTGTTGATAATACTTGACCTCTTTCGCTGACTATTATTCAGGCCTAGACAACATTGATTTTCATTTCAAAATTACCTTTTTTTATGTTTCCTATTCTATATAGACATATTATTCCACGGACTTTTTTAATCTACATCCTGGCAGGAAAATTCCTACAGGTCATTTTCACGAATGAACTTATTAGCCTGAGCTCTAGATGATTTAAAATAAAAAGTTTACGAACTAACTAAGTCAACATCAAAAAAAGTTTTGCGACACTGTAAGACTATTTTGAGGATTTTAAAGAAACTGATATTTTTGTTTTAATTTCATTTCTTTAAGATCCACAGAATAAAACATAAATACATTAATATGGGAAATCCTATCTTGGACTGATTACGTCACAGGTAGAAAAAGTTGCTAGCACTCCAAGCCGGCAAGATAAAAGACACTTCTTTCTAGCAGGTCCAAAGTATATCCGAAAGGTTTTTTTATTATTATTTGTTCTGTCTTACGACAAGTTCATTCCTTCTGTTATTGAGCTTAGACCACCAATGCCTGTCCTCTGACTCCTCCTTCAGCTCCCAGAATTATCTTATTTACTTCAAGTCATCTAGTATTTGAATCCTCCTCCTTCCTATGCTCCTCTTTCCCTCAATCGTGCCTTCTATGACGTCATACCGAAGGCAGTTCCTCCTAAGGCTGTGTCCGATCCAGTTTGTTTGGCACCGAAAGGATTATTCCTCCTAAATCTACGCAAGTGAACGAATGAATAGTTATTTTATTTTTGTAGAAAGAAATTCATCTTTTTCGAGCATAAAGCCACATGATTGGATTAAAAGACGTCTATCAACCTTCTCATCCCCAACCTCGTTTTCTGATCACCCATATTTCAAGAAGGAAAGCTAGCTCGTAAAGTCGACAGCCGAGGCTAGACGAGACAGATGTAAAGCGTGAAACTTGAGTGATTCTAATCGCAAATCTGGTCTCGTCTTCCCTTTCCGGCTGGCGAACTGGAGAGCCGTCAAATGGAGTGACACTTGTTACTTTCAGTATAATGGCTAGCTGGTGAAGGGACTGGTCTGGCGCTAGAGACCTATAAGACTCGTTGTTGGTTGGCGACGTCCGGGGATTATCATCTCAATGGCATCAGCAAAATGTTTCATCTTCTGGAATGGTAAGACTTGTAGTTCTATTCAAAAGAGACGTGATTTCAAACCCACACCACTGGAAAATTGGAGAGAGGCATCATTCTAGTCTAGTCGTCTGGTTCGCTGGTGACGGGGATGTTGAGGTTCGAATCTCTGAGGGTTTTACTTAGATGAATTTCCTTAAATGGTTTTCAACGCACCATTTAAACAAATACGACCATCACATTTCTTCTAAATCCTACCTTTAACTAACCTAACCTATTAGTGTAAATATGCAGACCACGTGGACGGGTAGTAATACTCAATTTACAATAAAACAACAACCAAGAACTCTATAACAAACCCAACGCCCAGTTCTCCAGTTTTTTTAGCACCGCTTCTTACTACCCGTTTGAGTTATACACCTATGTACTAATTACCCTAATGGGTTAGGGATTAGGAAGGCTTAATTGAGAGGATGTGTAACCGCGTTTGCGTGGATGGAGAGTGAAAAACCATTTAGGAAAAACAGTCCTCAATGAACTCGACTGGAATTGAACTCCAATCTCTCCGTTTTCGGCAGTTTAATTCAACTCGAGATTAGCGCGTTAATCCACGAGGCCACCAAAGTGGGTTTAAGACCTATAGGCAGAATCTCTTAGAGAACGTAGATACAAAAATATCAAAAATTAGCAAACATTAAAAATAGGTCGATACAATAATTTTATTTATTTCCGTGCACCTCATCTTCGCTTACGAACCTGCATCGATGGGCACAAGGAAAACGCCGTCAGGCTCATAAGTATGCTTTGACACTTCCGGGAAGTAGTGATTCGAACCCCAGCTCGATGTCCCTAAATAGTTTTTCACTCCACCCTCATGAAAATACGGGTATATTTAATCTAGATTATACCTTCCTCCTATATCTGATTGGAGTTATTTTTAAATGAAAATATCTCGGTTGGTTGATAGTAAACTTTGTAGAAAGGGGGTAGCCTGATATCCTGGTACTATCAGCAAATTTACTCCCATGGTGTGAGGATGATATTGGTAGAATTTAGATGAAGTGTACTTGCATTAGCGTGAAGGATGAGTGAAAACCCTATCAACAGCACATCTATTCGTGATTCAGAACCCGACTACCTCGACACTGGCAACCCAGTATGTTGAGAAAGTGTATATGTAATTTAGGGCTTTTGAAAGTTAGCATGGATTATGAACACATTACTGGAGCTTTAGTGACTTTTTGAACTGTCGGGTAAAGTACCTCCTATCTCGAGCCGGCTTTATGTAGGTTACAAACCAACACACAAAATCTTTTAAAACTTACAAACAAAACTAGCCAGTGCTTCTACGGATCGATGTAAGCCACAACAGGATGAAGGGGTGAGAGGGAGGGGGGAGGAATCGACGAATGAAAAGTGACTTGAGCGACGACGGGTCGTCGTAAATACTGTGAAGTTGAGTTGCGGCCTAATCTTGAAATCATGCGGCCCACTCAATCGAGAGAGAGAGAGAGGAATGAGCTGTGTCCACCTAATTAGCAGTGTGCTCTCTATCCCGTCGTTTTAAATTTCAGATAGAAACCGTTGAGTGTATATACACATTCAACGTAGAAACTATCATCGTCACATGTCAATATCCCTCGTAATATCCAAACTTATTCAGTTCTTGTCGTACACTGGGTTATGGCAAAAAAATAATAAGGTTTATTAGGTTAGGTTAGGTTAGGTCAACAGCCCAGATCTCAATTCACCTGCAACACGTAAATGTGGAACATGTTGCTCCTTTAATCCGGATTAAGAACGCTCACTGAGCTCTGAAATTCTCTGAATTTTATAAATTCCCCCAACCTACACACTTCATTTTTTTCCCCTCAGGATTTGATATGCAAAGCTATAAATAATTTAAAATCATAAAATTTTCACTGTTTATTTATTTATTTAATTCATGACACAAAAACTATTTTTAAAAAACACGTTTTGGGGGCCGCATGGTCGAAGGTGCTACTCTGGCAATATACTAGACTGCAGAAGATGGGGAGATAAGGGTTCACTATCGGTTGGGTGCACTCAGGGTGGTTTTACCCTCTCCCTTCAAGCAAATACGGGTACACTTGCTCTAAATTTAACCTTACTCATTCCTGACACGTTAGAATAATTAGTACATATGCGAATAGTCCAAACGGGCAGTAAGACATGGTGCTAATAATAATTTAATGTTTGAAAAAATTAACACTTTTTTTTTAAAATTCTTCCATGAGCCTGTCAAGTAGTACCTCCGCCCTCCTCCTCCAACAAAAATAAAGAAATATAGATACGGCTTTAATGCGGGAGGGGTCAGTGATATGGGGAGCACGTAAGCGGGATTAAATCTATTTTTTTATTACTATGTTTTTTTCGCGCCACGTCTTACTACCCGTTCGGGTTATACACTCAAGTACCAATTACGCTAATGGGTTACGGATTGGTAAGGTTGAATTTAGAGGAAGTTAACCTACAATTTCCTGGAGGGAGAGTGGAAAACCATTCAGGAAAAAAAACAGTTCACCCGACCGGGATTCAAACTTCAATCTCCCCGTTCTCGGCAGTCCAACTCAACACGAAACTAGCGCGTTAGCAAACTACGCCAGCGAGGCGGGTATAGAAACTATCGTATAATGTAAAAGAAGACAGGGGTGGAGATTTGAGAGGCCTTTTAGTAGACTGGCACTCACGCAATGTGTAAGTAAGCACCCAGACATGCACCCTGCTTGAGGTCGTACCAGTCGGGCAGACGGGCGCCCCTAAAGCCTTGTATACCACCCCCCACCCCCTGTACCCCACCCCGGCATATCCAACCGCTCCCTCTCAGACAGTTTGAACCCTAGAATCATCGATCACAAGACCCGCACGCACAGAAGCCGCTTCCAGTGGTATAATCTATATTAGCCGGAAGGGAGGGTAGCTATAGTCCAATTCCCATAGAGAGGACGTTTTTTAAATAATAATAATAATTTACATTCATTACCGTTTCTAGCCTATGGCTTGGGTCAGTCGTTCATTCATTCAAGCCGTATATTTTCCACTACCGGCTGTCTAGGCCTCTCGTAGCTTCATATTTCTTATAATATAAATTAAGACTAGGACAGGCACAACATCCAATCCCGGCCGTTAATTTATCAATAAGAAGGGGTAAACTCATATTTAAGCAAAGATTTTTTTTTCGGCGCTGGAAACCAAACCCGGGACCCTTAACTCAGTAGGCATACACGCTACCAACTGATCTAATTTAATAATAATTTCAATTTCAATTTCAATTTCCTCAGTCGTAGGACCTATAACAGGCCAGCACTGAAAGTACACAAGTACTATACAAATACATATATTTACACGAGAAAATAAGATAAACAAGAATAGCTCAATAATGTTATATAATGATTAATAGTTACAAAAAAGTAATTAATAATGATAAGTATAAAAAACAACGATAATAACAACTAAAGAGCAGTAACAATACGAAAAAAAAATCAGAATATTGTAAATTTCAATATTATAGGCAGAAACTCTTAGTGATAAATGATTGATATGGGATTTCCTTAAATAACTCTCTGAGTTTAGCTTTTCTTTTATGATAAAATCCGAATTCGACAGATATAGAGTTGGCGCTATGAATACAACTACCTATAGGGCTTAACTTATAAGAGCTACTGAGAAAAATAATAATTTTGGATTACGAGAAGCCAGAGAAGGGATATGAACGCCTACATGATGAAGAGAAAATTTGCAATAAATTTTGCTATTGAAAATATAAAAAACAATAATAATAACAAACCTATTAATTTTTGCTGCTAAAATTGAGATAACCTTTCTGTTATTTTAGTATTATTTTATAGGTTTTGAAAATTCTATCAAATGCGACATCTGCGGACCAAACGACCTTAAGTACTTCACACCAACCAAATGACGATATGGGTACTAGGTAGTTTGTCTGTTATCTAGCTATTTATTTACTTCAGATCTAGTTCTCGCCCATGCCGGGAATTAAACTTGAGCTCTTTAGTTTAGTGGACAGATGTGCCACCAAATGATTCCAAATGCTGGGACTATTTTTGAAAGAAAGTTTGTTTTTAGTATAGTATTTATAAAGGTCTCTTTAAATATACCTGATATATATATATATTTTTTAAAATCCTTGATGCCATCTTATAAGCTAAATGGGGAATTATCTAACGCATATTATTTCTTAAGTTAACTTTGTTTTTTAAAGTCCAGGTTTTAGACGTCCAAATTTTAAAATTATATATAAAGTCCAATTTTTACAGAAAGAGCCCTATCTGACAGCTTGAAAAGCTACTAGATCTAATTTTACGTATTCAGAACTGTAATTTTTGATAGAAAAGAATTACAATAATACCTAAGAAATCCTATAAAAATATAGTAATATGTTATCAATGCTGTCCGTAAAAAAAATACGTTTTTAATATCTAAAAGGTCTTTCCTATGAAAATTGGACTGTTAGAAATTCTATTGTAGGCTATATTACTATGTGAACCGTGATGGAAATTTCTTGTCGCGAACCCCGCAGAATTTCCTCTTCTCTCGGGAGTTCCCGCAGCTGTGCCAACATAATTCCAAC
>CABFVX010001441.1:100837-124949 GCA_902151425.1 Timema shepardi | reverse complement strand
TGTATTTTATAAAAGGTTCTTCTTATGAATAACGGGCTGTAGAAAAAAATGGTTCAAGAAAAAATGGCATTATTTCCCCCCCCCCCCACACACACACACACAAGCTCCACCATCACCAACCACGAACACGGTTGGGAGTCCTATTATTTTGTGCAACCAATCCTTACACACTGCAAAGTACAACTCCAAAGTAAAACAACGAGGAGTTTAATTACGACGCCAAATTGTATCGCTTCAATACAATCTCATGTCTCCATGTAGTGCAGTATTCCCTCGTCGACACAAGACTGTTCCTTGGGGGAGGGGGTGGGGGGTGGGTATTTAACAGAGCTGCCAACTTGTCAAAGATTGTCTAAAACATAAGACAAACGGATACCAAGTTCAACTACGGCAGAATCATTGCAAACATACCTTGCTAGTTATAATGTTTCACCTGCTTTTGAAAAAAAAAAAAGTTTTGTTTGGTTTTCACTTTTATGTGACGTTGTCACGGATGAATAACGTGGAAGTTTGTGTTACAGTCCTATTATTCATAGGAAGAACCTTATCTGAAAGCTAGAAAAGTTACTAGATCTATTTGAAGTATCCACGTGTTTAAGTCATGTGATCTGCTGATGTCACTTTTGATAAATACTATATTATTATTATTATTATTATTATTATTATTATTAGCACCGCGTCTTACTACCCATTCGGGTTATACGCACTTACGCTAATGTATAATGGTAGGGTGATTATGAGATGAAATGAAGGACCTACAGTTTAACGTGGAATCCGAACCACGGTGGAGGCCTGGCATTCCTCACATTCACAAGATGTCTTGTCAGAGGTGAAGGAAGGGTTTGGTAATCAGATAAATCTTTGCCGGGACCAAGGATTGAACCCCGGCCTACCAGCATAGAGGTCTGGCACCTTACCCCTAGACCACCAGGTCACCAAATACTATAAATGCCAATAAAATAACACTAATAAAATAGTTAAATGTGAGCAACTTTGGCGTTAAAAAATAGATTTTTTAAATTATAATTGGACTGTAATCAACATGGCGTTTGTGATAGTGAAGTATTTATTTGGATTAATAGTTGAGTAATTATTGCTTACTGAATTATTAATTGTCTAATGAATTATTGTTTAACGAAACCAATACTAGTTTTATTAATATTTCAAGTAACCTAAATGTGTTTATTATGATTAATAAAGCTGTTAATAAGGTTTTTTTTAACCGTTATAAGCCCTTTTTCCAAAAGAAGGATAATCGAACGCGGAGCACAAAAAAATGAAACTGTATTTAATTGATTTTACTTAGCACCGCGTCTTACTAACCGTTCGTGTTATACGCTTAAGTACCAATTAATCTTAATGGGCTCGAATTGGGAAGGTTGAATTTAAAGGAAGTAAACCCACATTTGAGAGAAGGACAGTGGAAAAACCATTTAGGAAAACCCACTCCCATTTCACCCGAACAAGATTCGAACCTCGATCTCTCCATCCTCGGCAGTCTAGCTCAACACAAAACTAGCGCATTAGCTAACTACGCCACCGAGGCGGTTGGTAGTTAAATGTATAGGTAAATATATCGCAGTTATTTTATAGGCGTGCGTAGAGTGGGTGCTATGGCACCCCCACTAGCTTAAAAAAAATTGGTATGACAAAAGAATGTAGTAGCTAACTATTTTTCAAAAACCGCGTGAATGGATGTGCCAGGGGTATTGGTGAAGGCTTGAGAGTCAGCCAAAACACATCATGGTCCCACTCATCGAACAAAGGCTGGCTGTGGATACGGACGTTGATGACATTAGTGACGAGTTTAAAAAAAAATTGGACTCTTGAGCTGGCCGATTGAATTGTTAAGTAATTGATAATGTATGTTTTTTTATAGAACAATATTGTAAAATAAAACATTGATATTTTTCTTGTTTTTAGTTTACTATAATTTTTTTTTAAATCAAACATATTGAGTGTGGTGTTGGTGGTGAGGGGGGTGGGGGGAGCGAGCGTTGATCCCTCGCCCTCTTTGTCTTCCAAATGGCACCCTTATCAGCAACACCCTACACACGCCTCTGAGCTATTTAGCTTCTATACCCTAATTTTGGTTGGAAAAACAGTTTAGGAAATTCAAATAAAGTATTGATAATATAGTATCTATCAAAAGAGACAACTAAAGATAGCACGAATTGATGTATGAATATATTAAAACTGTTTTAGTAACTTAAGTAACTAACTTTTGCTGATATTACAACAATTATTATTATTATTATTAGCACCGCAACTTACTACCCGTTCGGGTTATACGCACTTACGCTAATGTGTAATGGTAGGGTGATTATGAGATGAAATGGAGGACCTACAGTTTAACGTGGAATCCGAACCACGGCTGAGGCCTGGCATTCCCCACATTCACAAGATGTCTTGTCAGAGGTGAAGGAAGGGTTTAGTAATCAGATAAATCTTTGCCGGGACCGAAGATTGAACCCCGGCCTCCAGCACAGAAGTCTGACACCTAGACCGCCAGGTCACCTATTCCAACAAAAATCAGCTTATAGTTTCAATTTGAAGGTGTAGAAATATTTGGTTCAGAAAAGGGTCATGTATACAATAAATTGGATATATTAGATCTAATCAATTAGCAGTAATTGCCCTTCAAAGTTTATTCACCGAATCAAACTTTGAGATAGTTTGAGTGTCTTACTTACACCCCTTACAATATGCTTGTCACTGTCCGTAAATGGTACAAATCAAATTGGTTGAACAGTCAAGGAGAATACCGTTGCTTGGTTAATTTCAGAGAAAGTGTTGGCAGAACTTGGTCTGATACTAATTTTTATTATCTTGACCTAAACCAAGTCTCTTTAATACTATGAAAATCGTTTTTATCGATTTACAAAATATTATTTTTCGAGATGTTCTTAAACAGGACAATACTGATTTTTGGAAATGACAAATCTTTTGAATTAAGAACTATAGTACGGAATAATTAATGTAATCCTACGAGTAAAAGTTACGTTTACAAATCAACGTACTCAGAAAGTATAGATTTTTTTATCACCACGTCTTACTACCCATTAGGGTTGTACACTGTCTAAAAATTCACTAGCTATGAATGTGTATTAAGATCACATGTGTAAATATATATTTAAAAAAAGTATTAAAATCTGTATCCAAGTATAGCTATAGTGATATTTATCAACCTTTTTTGGTTAACCTAACGGTCTAGGGGTAAGGTCTCAGACTCGTGCTGGGGGTCCAGGGTTCAATTCTCGGCTTCCGGCACAGATTTATCTGATTACCAAACCCTTCCTTCATCTCTGACAAGACGTGTATTAATCACAACTTGTGAATGTGGGGAATGCTAGGCCTCCACCATGGTTCGGATTCCACGTTAAACCGTAGGTCCGCTATTTCATCTCACAATCATCCTACCATTACATATTAGCGTGAGTGTGTATAAGCCGAACGGGTAGTAAGACGTGGTGCTAATAATAATAATAATAATAATAATAATAATAATAATAATAATAATAATAATAATACATTTTAACGCAGTCGATAATGTATCTTTCTACTGAACTATGACCTGAATTATATTCCTGGCATTGCAAACAAAATGATCGTAGGTCAAATTAGGTGGGTTTTTTTCTTTCTATATCACAGTGAAGAATCAACGGCAGGGCGACTGGGTGCTGTGTATGTTATATAATTAAGTTCGTTTGTAAGTCATGTTCTTATATAATAAATACATTCAAAAAGTACTTGTTAAAACTTATAAACGAATAAAGTGCGGTTCGCTAGAGTAAAATGGGTCTAAAAGACCAATGCGATTAATTACGCGAGTTTAATGCGGTAAGAAATCGAAAATAGCACCCGTAAATCAGGAGGCCGCCTATAAGCGATACATTACCGCGTAGACGGACGTTCAACTCTAATACAATATATAATTTTACGATACTTGCTTCGGTGGCCACATGATCTAACGCACATTTAAAATGTTAAACTAGACTGCCAATGACGAGGAGAGCGAGGTTCAAAACTCGGTCGGGTGTGTTGTTCTCCAACCACTCAAATTAAGGTACGCTTCCTAATAATATAGTAAACCAAACGGGTAGTAAGACACGTTACTAAAAAAAATCAATCATAATATGGTTCACGTCAATATAAAGTTGAAAGCTTCCAACAGGGCTCTTTTTCTTTAATAACCCTATAGTCTTAGTTTCATTAATTTTTTGTATAGGTTCACAAACAGAAAATTTTAAGATATTTGAGAACTAGCAGTGAGCTTTCTTCTTTAACTTGAGATAACAAGTTCCGTAGTTTACTTTCCTCTCCTTCGTGTTAAAATTACAAAGAATGGTTGTTAGTGAAGGGATAAAGAGGACATAAGCTTAGACAGTAGGGATAAATAAGTCCATAAAAAACACAGACCATTGTATTTTAAGCCGTGTGACTGACAACGATTGATATTTTCTCGCTGACCGAGGAGGCCGCCTTTATATAAGGTTTCAATAAAATCTACGAACAAGATTAATGATTGTAAGGAATAAGGTACGCTTTCCAATATTGTCCCATTTGACGGATGAAATACCCTGAGAGCGAAGGGTTTGATTGAAAATATGTTGAGTAGATCTCCTGGAATCATTGTCGAAAGGGATTGTATCATGTTATACTACTATAAAGCCACATTGCTGACTCACTGACATTAATGTTTACCCACTTCCAGATGAGCTAGAAACTTGAAATGTGGCAAACTTATAGCTTCCAGCTTGTAACTGACCGTAAAATTCCAAAAAATTCCAAATTTTTAACCCCCGAAAAAATAATCAAAATGTCGGAGCAACTTTAAAGTCGGTGCGGACCTTCTTTTTTTTTGGGTCTCTTGTGGCTAAACGGTAAGACCTATCAAAAAACTGCTCTGGAAAAACATTAGCTTACATCCACTTCCAAAGAAAACGCACCGGGGGCTTGGGGGCGGAGCCCCCAACGATCAAAGTGATCTTTTAACATATCGATGCATGCCATGAGGTCCTCTTAAACACTGACAACAAATGTCATTATATTTGTTGGTTTACTCTTTCTTCAGAAATTAGCAGAGTTTGCGTACTCAGTTCTCGCGACAGCTTGATGTAGTCAATAAGACGAGAAAACCTGCTTCTAAGGTCTAAGGCCCTACTTTCACCAGACTGCTGATTACGGGGAGATCAAGGTTCTAACCTTGGTCAGGTATACTGAGGGTGTGTTTTGAAAAATGGTTTTACACTCTCCCTCCACGCAAATGCGGGTACATTCACTCGAAATATAATTTTCATAATCCCTTAAACCATTAACGTAGTTAGTAAATAAGCGCGTAATCCGATGCTAAAAAAACTATAAAAACAAATTTACACTATATAATATATATATAGGGAAACAAACGCCGCGTATTGATACGGACACTGTGAGTTTAAAGGTGGGGTACAAGGGAACACGAGAAAAGGTTTGTAGTTTTTATAGCAAACAATTTTGTTTTGACAAATTTTATTTTTATTATTATTTAGCACCGCGTCTTATTACCCGTTCGGTTTATACGCTTTAAGTACTAATTACGCAAATGGATTAGGAATTGGGAAGGTTGAATTAAACGAATTAACCCGCATTTGCGTGGAGGGAGAGTGGAAAACCAGTTTTGACAAATTAAATAAAATATTGCTCAAGGAGAAATATAGAGTTTAATTTTCTACACATAGTAATTTCAAAAGTTATATATTTGTCAAGGGTGTTCTAAAATTTGACAATAACTTTTCTTTTAGTTTAAAAAGTTTCTCATTGAATGTTAATATGCTCATGACAGATATTCAAGAACTGTTGAGGTCATCATGTGAAGAAAACTTAACTAAACGTTTCTACTGGAAAAATATTTGATTTATTTGGCAAAAAAAAATTAAAAAATTGCTATAAAAACTGCAAAAATAATTATATCTTAGCTCCCTAATCCTACCATCGTGCCTTAAATAGAAAACTGCGCAGTTTTAATAAATTCAAACGATTTGTTTTAAATACAGCAAAAAAATAAATGAAATGAAAATATTTCCCTGACTCCAATTAATCTGTTGTAAAGTGAATAATGCCGATAACGGGAGCTTCTATACGATTTTTTTTTGTCCCGAGCGTAGTCATGTGTATAATATCTCGGTTAAAAGGCCGTGAGATGGAACCCCTTATCTTTCATTCTTTCAATTTCAAGCTTACATTTTATTTGTATGCTTTAAAAAATGTATTAAATATCTGTTGATCCCATTGCCTTAGAAAAAATAAATAAAGTGGCTAATTAAATCTATTTCATGGCCTCACTATAAGCTTACTCGGAAAGTCTTTTAACAAACCAACCCAAAATAAAAATAAAACTTCCCCTTTTGACTGACAAGTAGGAAAGAGATGGGGTGAGGAGAAAGTGGGGTATTGAGAATGTGACTGGGGCTGACATCAAAGCTGCTACAAATCTCTGGGGCGTTGGGATTCCCCAACACTTGGTTTTGCAAGTTCATTATGACGCCCACCTCCAGAGGCAGAGCCTCATCTCCCCTCTGTCTCCCTTTCAGTCCTCTACGCGAAGAATCAACCGCCAATGCGAATATATTTCTTACGCTCTCGTCATTTAACTCGGCTTTGTATCGTATGCATTCATGTTTAAAGGACGGGTTCCAACAGATTTGCTTTATTTTCACATTAAATTTAAATTTAAATATAAATTAATATTATTATTATTAGCACCGCGTCTTACTACCCGTTCGGCTTACACGCACTTACGCTAATGTGTAATGGTAGGGTGATTGTGAGATGAAATGGAGGACCTACAGTTTAATGTGGAATCCGAACCACGGTGGAGGCCTGGCATTCCCCACATTCACAAGATGTCTTTTCAGAGGTGAAGGAGGGGTTTGGTAATCAGATAAATATGTGCTGGGACCGATGATTGAACCCCGGCCGCCAGCACAGAAGTCTGACACCTTACCCCTAGACCACCAGGTCACCTAAATATAAATAATTTTGAAGGATTTAAAAGAACAAGTGACAACACACATCATTATAATATAACTCCGTTAATTAAAATGAAGCTGTAATATAATAACATAGTATTAATACGATTTGAAATATAATCAAATAACTGTTTACCGAGGGAAAAAAAACTAAACAAAATTAATAACGTAATGAAACGCATGTCCTCTCATTTAAATGTTTGGTTGAATAGAGTTTTCAAAATACATTATCACAAGTATGGTATCATACACAGTTGATGCTTTGCGATAGGCGAAAAAGCTGTGGTAAAATTCCAAACAGGATTGAAATAAATAATTAATATGCATACCAGTTAAATGATGCGATTCAAATAATCAAATTCCACCAAAAAAACTGGTTACGATAAATGGTGGTAAATTTCAAGTAGCCAGAAAAAAATAATGCAAAACGAAACTATCATTCAAATAAAACAGGATATGTATTTTGAGCGTAGAATTTTACATATTAACGTTGCAGCTCCAAAATCAAAGACCCTAAAACAAATATGAACCTATTCACACGCATTATGGGGATCTTGAAAGTGCGTCCCTTGGTCATTTTTGTTTGTTAATGTTTATATATATTTTGAACCTTTCGAATTAAACTATGTGAACAGTCGCTATACATTATCAATATACAAACTGTTGAACATAGTGTTTAAAATAAATAGAAAATCACACTTTCAATCCAAAGAGAAATTTCAAGATATATTATAACCTCAAATCTAAAAGGAAATTTCAGGAGATATTCAAACCTCAAATCCAAAGTGAAATTGTAGAGTATATTACAACCTCAAATCCAAAGGGAAATTTAGGAGATATTCAAACCTCAAATCCAAAGGAAAATTTCAAGAGATATTCAAACCTCAAATCCAAAGGAAAATTTCAAGAGATATTCAAACCTCAAATCCAAAGTGAAATTGTAGAGTATATTACAACCTCAAATCCAAAGGGAAATTTCAAGAGATATTAAAACCTCAAATCCAAAGGAAAATTTAGGAGATATTCAAACCTCAAATCCAAAGGGAAATTTAGGAGATATTCAAACCTCAAATCCAAAGGGAAATTTAGGAAATATTCAAACCTCAAATCCAAAGTGAAATTTAGGAGATATTCAAACCTCAAATCCAAAGGGAAATTTAGGAGATATTCAAACCTCAAATCCAAAGGGAAATTTAGGAGATATTAAAACCTCAAATCCAAAGGGAAATTTAGGAGATATTCAAACCTCAAATCCAAAGGGAAATTTCAGGAGATATTCAAACCTCAAATACAAAGTGAAATTTTAGAGTATATATTACAACCTCAAGTCCAAAGAGAAATTTCTAGAGGTATTAAAACCTAAATCCAAAGAGAGATTTCAAGAGATTTTCCAACCTAAATCCAAAGTGAAATTTCAGGAGATATTTCAATCTCAAATCCAAATAGATATTCCACGTGATTGCTAAATTCACCTGGTCAACACCGGAAAATTGCAGCTGGTATATTAATAAAGCATTGGCGAGAAAATTATTTTTGGAAATATATTTTGAAAATTATATTATTTACTTAATCTATGGTATTAGGAACTCTAAAGTGCATTGCTGCACTTACAAAAGTACGCCACCCACACTTATCTTCGGCTAATTCTATCCAGTCCACCTCATTACACCCTATCGCTATCTTGAGCTAGCTCCACCCAATCCATCTCATTACACCCTAACCATATCTACTTCTACCCAGTCTACCTCATTACACCCTATCACTTCAAAGGTCCATTCTAATGTTATCCTCCCATCTTCATCTAGGTCCTCCCAATGTTCTCTTTCCATTGGGTTTTCCTATCAATACCCTGAACACGGTTATAGATTCTCCCGTTCACGCTGCATGTCCTACCCATCGTAACCTACGAGACTTGACTTTCCTTACAGTGCCATGTGATGAATACAGGGTATGTAACTCATAATTATGTAACCTCATCCACTCTTCAGTATTTGCATCCTCTCTCTATATATCTTTTTTTACCAAATATATTCCTAAACACGTTGTTTTCGAACACCCTTAATTGTTTTTCGTCAAGTAAGGTAAGAGACCACGTTTCACACCCAGAGAGAACAACCAATAAAATTATTGTTTTGTATATTCTGATTTTAACATTTCTTGAAAGAAGGTGAGATGTCAATAACTTACTGACCCGAGTAAGTAGCATACATATCCCGACTGTATTATATTCCTAATCTCCAATATAATATCGTTATGGCTAGTTAAAATTGTTACTAAATATTTAAAGTTATATACATAGTTATAAAGTGTGTTATAATCTAAGAAATCATAATAGTAATATAAACACCTTAACCACACACGAACTATACTAGTATTCCACATGGTCACCGATGAATTGGAGGTCTGGGATCGAATGTAATGGAGGCAGTTTTCCACAAGCTATTTTAAAAGTGTTTTTCTCGTCTTCACTGCAGGAAAATGACGGTGTATTTTTTCTTCTTCTAAATTTTCATCCTCAAATATAATCCTTAAAGTAAGTGGTTAGTTACGCTTGTGTTGAACATTGCAAAGATTAAATGAATATGAAAAGGTTAAATTCAATCAATAACACTCATGTTAATTGTTCAGAAGCCTACAACAATAGTAATTTTGAGGTGATATGGTGATAAGAAATTTGATTACTATCCATACAGTACATATTTTACTAATGAATTTTCGATCAAAAGTACCCTTCGAATTTGTTTATTGGTTGATTGGCGGGTTACATAAACGACGAGCTCTTAGGATAGTTATTGAATAAAGAGTCAGGATTCCAGTACTTTATCAAGACTGCACGTAATCGGGATGCTTTTTTGTAATTTAAGGTAGGGTGAAAGGGAACTCTAGTTAAGGTCCATTACAATCTTTGTGTAATTGTTTTGGTTTTCGGGGGAAAAAAGAAGTATTCTGTAGAAACTTTTAGTTTAATTTTCTCTACATAGTAAACTTAAACAATTCTTGAGTATCTATCATGGACATCACAGAATTTGAACGCGAATTTTACTCTTCATTTAAAATGTTTCTGCTTAAGAGCGCATCATAGCAGGCCCGAATCAATTTCAGACTCGCGCGAGGTATGGGAATAAAAGGGAAAAGATAAGACTTAAGATATGCCAGAAACGTGTGCAGTGCATTCGTATTTGAATGATTACTCGAAATTTTCCGCGGTGACGATGAGGGACAAAGCGACAAAGTTTCTTGTTAATAACTACAGTATGTACCTATTATGACAGAATGAATATTTGTGCACAATACTTATCTGTGAAGCCATTATAAAATGGTAAAAAAACGACCTTTTCAGTTCTGATTTTATACAAATATAATTTAATATTTCAACAATGTTCTGTATTATGAGCTTCTATTAACTCTTTACCTCCATTAATGTTTAATCAGAAATGATCCACGTGCAATAGTGTTCGTGTAAATTTACAATTTCTAGCAAACAGTATCACAGAGTTGATTGGCATCTTAAAAGCCACGATGCTTGCGAACAATATTCAATAAATGTTGCGATTACCACACGTAGAAAGTTAAACTAAACGTTTCTATAGAAGCAATATTTTATTTACTTTGGCCAAAAAAAGATTTTTTGTTTCAAAAATGCCGACCTTAAATTTCGGTCCCTTCCACAACACAATGAAATGTACTTTTTTTTGGGAGAACACTGATAACTTTCTCCACAGATGTGACTTGCTCTTACTATACAAAGTTAAATAATTTAAGAGGCTGATGATATTTCACACTAACACTTGAGACTACAGAGAAAAGCGAGAGAGGGGGGAAAAAAAGTTTTGTTTCTAAGAACATTTCCGTAAAACTTGAAACAAAACCTACTCGGGGTATCACATTCTGTTAATCAAAAAAGATCCCCGGGAATCAAGTATATACACCAGCAAGCTGCCTGACTGGCTAAACAAACAAACAAACAAACAAACAAACACCCCCAGACACAAACAAACGAGGAGCACAGAGAGACAGAAGTTAGCGAAGACGCCGACTGGATAAACACCGCATCGATCCGGGCTAGAATGGCTGATCCGGGATGCGTCGCGACGCGTTTTTTTGACCGGACGACTTCTGAACTTCTATGGCGACGCCCTCAACAAAGTCTGTCTGTCTCACTTGAATGTTTATTTTTTTTTAGAGAGAGAGAGAGGATTTACGTGTAAACAAAATTACAAGCTTTTTGGTTCGTGCATTCAAATACCGAGAGGATCTTAACTTTTTAATACACTAAACATACATTTGCTTGCGGATAGGATATGAAGCCATAACTGGCGGAAACAAGAGGGGGGAGCTTAAGGGTGGGGGGGTGGTTATGGGACGTCTTAGTTACACACGGGTAGGGGTTCCACCACGTCTCACTACCCTCTCAGCCTATACTCATAGGCCTATAGGTCAATCCCACTAATGATTTTTGGATAAGTGAGATAGAATTTAGGGGAAATGTACCTAAATATGTGGGAGGTAAAGTGGAAAGCCATTTAGGAAACAAAATTCTCAGCACAGCTGAACCCGGATTCGAACCTTAATGTCCCTGTCACTGACAAACCAGACTAAACAAGATTTACATCCTGACCAGTTGCCCATCGAAAAGGGCTTAGAGTAAAGTGTCAGATGTGCGAATTAGTCACCTAAGGCCGATAGTTTCACACAATAGTCAGTCGAAAATTTGTTGACACTGAATATAGCTCTAATATCTACTTAACCTTCATTCATAAGTATAATTTTACATCAGTTTTCACAACTGTGATGTATTGTGATTGTTGTGTTTGCGTATGTAAATATTATAATCTGCATATAGCTATTAATTTCATATTTATAATTAATTTTTCATGCGCCATATTTTAATAGACATTATAATTACGTTTTTAAAAAAAGTATTTGTTTGGTCAAATTGTGAATGTAGTTTTTGATTGCTTTCGATTGCCCATAATCACAGAGATGTAATTACAATTTGTCATTGAATATTAAAATAAAAAACTTTTACCACACAATTCTAATTATTGTGTGGTAATTTCTTTTAGCAAAAAAAATATAAAAAATCTGGTGACTTAAAAAAGAAAATGTGCGCCTATATTTTTTCTCTTTCTTAATTTGGTTAGAAATACATAGAAAAAGCTAAATCTATTCTCAAATTCTAGATTAGGATGTACAGTCCAATTTTACTTTGAAGAGCCATATATGAATGCTGTAAAAGCTACCAGCTTTACTTTTAGTGATTCATAAGTCAAGTAATGTGAGATGCAGATGCAAGTGAATGAGTTTTTATAGATGACTTAATAACTTGCTATAGATGAACGTGTAAATATTTCAATTCGATAGCTTGAATACTTTCTAAACTATTACATATTTATTACTCCACATAAAAATTACATTTTATATAGCAGTATGTTTTTATTTATTTAGATTTTTATCTTACTGTGCTAAAGTTTTTAATGTATTTCAAATTAATAGTGGATTAGCTATGAAACATTATATTATTAGATTTTTGCCTTTAGGAGGTTAGGTTGTGCCAAGCTAATGGATATTAGCTCACACAATCGTGTGACTTTTTCACCCCTCAAGAGATCGTCTATACCTCATGAATCACCCTATTGAATGGTCCCCCCTTGAACTAAATGTATATGTGAGTGTGTTTCGAGGTCATCACCTATAAGCTTCATTTCGTTCAAATTCAGTAATCAACCATATCAAGAAACTGTAATGTTGGAGCTTCACTCGTTTAGTATTGCCTCTTTCTCTTTGCTCTCACTGCGCATGCGCTTAATTCCCCCCCCCCCCCCCTCTCCCCACCTTTGTTGCCNCCCCCCCCCCCCTTGATGACCACTTTGTTGCTCTAAGGCGTGTTTGGCTGACACCTGTTCTCCCCTTCCTTTTTCTTTCTCAGTCTATATGTTGATTTAATATACCACTCGAGCAGAATAAAAAAACAGAACTGGTAATAATTGACGACTGATAGGGTCTTTAACTGTACCTTCTCTACTGTAGCAGTTAATCTGAGTAGGCCCTGGCCGGAATGGAGTCAACGCAGGGGTTACCCGTAGGTAGTATCCCGCCTCACTTGGATCACCCACACCACCATAGTCTATCGCTGGTGCACTAGAAGTGCACCGCCTGCTCTACCACTGGGGCTACAATAACGCTGCGCTGTCACAGCTGATTTCTACGTTTGAATTGGGTTTCGCACGGACTGTTTTCTAGCCGGACTGGCTAATTCCCGTCTACGTACGGTTTGTACTGTTGCTCGTCGAGTTGTGTATTTTTTGCTATGTGATTATAAAAGTATAGCGACGAGTAACCTGGAGGTTAAGCGCCGGCTCAACTTATTTGGGAGTCATGAAGAGCTCGTTTCTCTCTAAGTCAATCCCCTGGTTAATTGATATATATATATATATAGAGATATATATATATATATATATATATATATATATATATATATATATAAGTATTGAACTAATTAGGCTGATATTACAAGAGTTGTCACAAGAGTCAACTAGGGCATGATAGTTCAATGAGCAGATATAATTTCTTGCAGAAATTTAATACTTGTGTTGTTTATTGTGCTAAGCGACTTATCCGCATGAATTTGAGTTATGTTAGAATTATGTTTATATATACAGCCATCACTATGGCTATGTGGCTAATTAACGTTAGATTGGTTGCTAGGCAATGTTGTTTGAATAGCCAAGAAGGGAACGTCTTGAGTCACTAGTGGGGAGTGCTAGATGTGTTTTGATTATCTAATTAGGTCTCTTGGCCCTGGCTAAGTATCTTGTATTATGTTATTATGAGATACTGTATTTTACTTCTTATTATTTATTAGCTCTGCCCTCGGGCAGCATTTATATCGTATTGCAAGTTTATTTGCAGCCGTGTAGACGGCCTCCTTATGTCGAACTCTCGTTGTACTTGGACCAGTTGGGTATACCTTGTAGACAAGTTTTGTTCGTGAGTGTGGCCACTGTAGTTCTAGGCTGTAGCTATTTTACCCTAAATGGGGCTACTTATCCCTGTATAAGAGGGACTAGGTTAGTGCCTCCTCATTGTGACTACGATGTTAACTCACTATAAGTTACCATAGATAGAGCGTTTAGTTACTAGATGTCTAATTATCTAGGCTTCTTAGGAATCTGAGTGAGCACAAGCTGATGGGATAATGGTCATGTTCTTTGAGGTACATACATTAAATCGAGCGAACTCTTTATCGAGGTCAGTTCAAGGGATTTCTTTAAATGTTTATAATTATTGACCCACCACTGTTCACTTAGTTGTAGTGGGCGAGTTGTAGGAATTGTCTTTTCGAGAGACTTTATGATCCTGGATATTGATCCCAAACAGTAATTTGCTTTAGTTAACCACTATTGGCTCATTTGCTCGTACTCACAAGGCTAATTATACTGGACGTTTGGTTTTCAGTTTATTATGTATTTCTTTATCTACTTGTTGTGATACTACACTCTACATTCACATTATATTTATTACAGAAGACAACAGAAACCAAATGGACTATCCTTAATGTCACATACTGTACTCTGTTATATGTATCATTAATAAAACTCTGTATATTTGTATTTCTTTATTTATGTGTGTGTTACCTCCTCTAAATTTTTAGGGAGGGTACAGGGTTTTTCAAATTGCTTGACGCACATCTAATGGTTTTCATAGTTTTTAAACTTAATTTCGATTAAGACATTTTTGCGTGGATATTTCATATCTGACATGCCTTTAGTCCATTTATAGCAGGGATTCTAAACTGGAGTGCCGTGAGATCGGACAGGGGTGCCGGATGATTTTGAGGAAGAAAATGTTAAGAAAATATATAACCACAAAATAATTAAAATAAAGAAGCAGAAGAAAGTGTTGATCTTTAGTGTTTCTCAGAGTGCAAGTACCATGGCACACGATGTGAGACAATAATTGTGTCCCTTTTGATGAATTTGCATCCATTACTGTTTCCAGTCTGTAGCCTGGGTCAGTTTTTTACACAAGCCATATATTTCCCCCTACCGTCTGGCTAGGCTTGTCGTAGCTTCATATTCCTTATAATATAACTTAAGACTAGGACAGGCACAACATCCAGTCCCCGGCCGTTAATTCATCACTGTGAAAGGGTGCCCCCATATTTTCATGAATTAATAATCTTCGGATCACGCAAGAACCGGCACTGCGAGAGCAACAGTGCTCTCTATACTTGGCAGTCCCGCCTTCCTCCCCACCCCCTCCTATGTGCGCACGCGCATAACAGTCAAACACCACGTAGCTGGCACTGTGAAGCGCACATTTCCATACAAAGATTTTTGTGGCTTTTTCATAAACTGGGGGATGGCTAATGAAGTACTGACATTAAGCTTAAGGAATATATATTGTACTACAAAAAAAGAGAAAGAATTAAAGAAAAAAGGACTCATTATATTAAATGTTATCGATAATACCAAGGGGAAATAGGGGGTGCTGCAGTTCCGCAGTGCCTATATACGAGCCGCCACTGGGCGTCGGATCTCTTTTCATGAATAAATATTCTTAATTTTTAGAGATTATGGTTGGTCAGTGTGCTAAATTATTGATTTACAAAACTATTTTACTCTATAACTGTACTTATTTATCATATTCAATGTGTTTGTTGGTTATATATTTCAAGTAACTCAGTAAGGGAATAAGCTTAGATAAAAATTATTTTAATTTTTAATACTTACAAAATTAAAAAACTTTAAATTGTTTAATATATTACTCTGATATATTCTACTTTGGATAAAAAAAATAAAAAATGTGGTAAATAAAGGTTTACAAAAATTCTTACAGGGTTTCCACGAGCCTAGAAAGGTTAAGAATCTCAAATTGAGAGGCCATAAACATATTTATTTTTTAAACCTCGTCTTACTACTAGTTCAGTCTATTAACAAATAATTGCACTATTGTGGTAGGAATGAGGAAGCTAGAATCGAGTTGAGAGTTAGAATTTGCGTAGAGGGATTGTGGAAAACCATTTAGTAAAATCACCCGCAGAATATGCCAGCCGGGATTCGAGCCCGAGCCTTCCCGTTACCATGATACCGGACCAAGCGAGATTTACAAGTGACAAGTATTTTATTCTAAATATAGTCAGTTCAAAGTCAGTATTCACTATTGTATACTTACATGCAACAGAAAATTGTAATAAATTAAATTTACTAATAAATTAATTGCTATATTTTCATTTATGAATACATTAGGTGGGTCGAGTAAATTACGGCTTATTGATATAAACCATATTATTAATCCTTTTGTTAATAGCTTTCAAAACCATAAGGGGAAAAACACGTCAAGTGTCCCTGGCTGGGATTTAAGCCCGTGCCTCCCAATATGCTTATTTAGTTTTTATAAAAACAGGTTGTGGCACTTTAAGGTCAAAAGCGAATGTTAACTGTGATATCCTTGTCTGAACGATTCATTTCTCCCTCTTCGCCTCTCCCCTCCACACACTTTTCAACGGCGTTTTCTGCCTCACAGAAGATAATAATTTTTTGCTTATCTAGTGTGCTAAAAGGAATCAAGTTTTTTATTTTTTTATTTTTTTTTATCGCATGGCAGTTTTTGAGTGGATGATAGGTCTTAACCCTGGAAAGACTTACTTACAAGTGAGTCCTTGAGAGTCAAATATATTTCAGTGTCTTAGAAGGGGAAGGGTTTCTTGGAGGGGGTCATATTATCATTTACTCATTTGGAACTTAATTCAGCCTATTACCAATTTATAACGTGCATGATTCTCCTTAAATAGCACTAATAAAATAATAAAATCAAATCAATTTTGTCCGAGAAAAAATATGCTACTGCTTTCTAAAAAAATGCCTTCCTGTGAAAATTGGACTATAGTCTAATCTAATCAACATTAAATACAAGCGGGATTGAAACAATTGCTGCCTTTAATTTACTAATTGGTGGTGGTAGTTAGGACGGGGTGAAGTTAGTGAATAGATGTGATTTCTAGACATTTCCTTGAGGAGAATCGTTTTGAATAGACATTCATGTTAATTAAATGAAGAGGAAATTAAAATCTTCCCTCTCTGCCGGTAAGCTTTTAGCTGTTTAATCCAATTTATTCTAGGATCAGACTCACCCTATTTACCTAAAATAAAATCCCCCCCTTTTTTTTTTACATTTTGTATAGTAGTACAGAGCAGTGGTATTCAAACTGAGGTACGCTTACCCCCGGGGGCACGCGAATACATCTTGGAGGGTACGAAAAATTTAAGCTATACATGCACATTTATATGTCTAATTTAAAACTTATTATTTAATTTTTTTTAGTTCCCCATATTACTACCCGTTCGGATTATACTCCAATTTATTTTAGATTTAAATTATAGAATATTTATTACTTGCATTATAAACCAACAACTTTGAAGGTACTTTACACTAACGGAAATGTCCAATTTTGATCTTATCTTCGCAACTAAGTGATATACCAAATCGCTCATCATGGTAAATTGTAATACTATTAAATCGGTGACCTGGCGGTCTAGGGGTAAGGTGGCAGACTTCTATGCTGGAGGCCGGGGTTCAATCCTCGGCCCCGGCAAAGATGTATCTGATTACCAAACCCATCCTTCACCTTTGACAAGACATCTTGTGAATGTGAGGAATGCCAGGCCTCCACCGTGGTTCGGATTCCACGTTAAATGTAAGTGCGTATAACCCGAATGGGTAGTAAGACGCGGTGCTAATAATAATAATAATAATAATAATAATAATAATAATAATAATAAAACAAGTAACGTGTTGTAGTGGTTAGTGCAACTAGTTATGCCTAGAAGTCCCGGGTTCGATTACCGGCTAGTACTTTGGCTATAATTCCCAAAAGGGGAGTTACCCCCAACAGTCACCAGGGTTTATTTAATTAGTCTTAAGTTAAGTTTAAGTGTTTTCACTGGTTCCACACCCTCATACTCACTATCAACATCACCTAATCTCATCGGGACATGGAAAGAGCCTCCACGAAAAGGATGTACTCGTAAAATTAGTACATTCAGACATCCTCTGAGCAGCGGTACATTAGTACCGGCTAATCGTTCCATTTCTGGGCTACGAGTGATGTAGCTCAGACGCGCAATATTATTATAGTAATATTAAGAATAAAAAAACCTTTCACTTTAAGTTTATTTGTATACAACCAATAGTTTCCAAGCTATTGACAAATCTATTTTTAAAATTGATGTCTCGGAAATCCCTAGATGAGTTTTATGTTATTGATGGGCCACAAAGATGTTACTTTTTTTTATCATTATGTTTCTGTACATTCTTAAATGTATGATTTTTGAGGGAATGGTGAAATATAGTGCTCTTTTATTCCCCGTCATGTTTCAGCAACAGTACAATACAATACAATACACTATTATTTTGTTAAAACAACGCTTTTGAATTTTAAAATGTCTTAAATTCTAGATTAAGGAGAGAGAGAGAATAAAAGTGATTATTATGAAGTCATGTCATTGGTGATAGGGATATAAGTGACCGTATTAGTGGAGAAATGTATGCAGTTACCTAACCTGGTGTTTCAGGGATAAGATTGAGGAGGGTGGGATATAAGACGTGTGTTCCAATCGACTCGCTTAGTTCTTTAGTTCCTTCAACACAACGAGATATATTATTCTATAATATAACAGTGATGCCAATTTTTTTTTTTCATTATATCTACTTCTCAAATGCAAAACTAATTACGATCTACTTTCATAAAGTATCAGTTCTAAAAGTATTACAACGTTTTTTGCATTAGAATCATTTTGGCATGATAGTTTAATAAAACATTTTGATGAGTTAGTCAAATATTTCCCTCCAATAGCTTTTATTGTTCACCTTTAAAAAACAAGAAAAGCCTTAATTTTTTTAAGTTGTGTAAACCGTTGCTTTTTTTTCTCCCAAACTGATCTAATATTCTGACCCGCTTCAGTAACCGATTGGTCTAAAGAATAATTCGTGTTAGACTGGCCTGCTAATGATGGAGAGATCGGGGTTCGAATCCCGGTTAGGTCTACTGAGGGTGGTTTTTCCTAAAATGGTTTCCCACTCTCCTTCCACGCAAATGTGCATGCTACCTATAAAATACTTCCTTCTTAATCCCTACCCTATTAGAGTAATTCTCATGTATACGTATAACTAGAACAAACTTACAAATCTACGAGTACTTTAGTAAACAACATATCCTTTTAACATTCTAACAGGCAAATAATACATATATATATATTTGAGAATTTTGAAAGTTGTACGTATTCTACTTTGGGAAAGATTTTTCCAGCCAAAAGATACATTTCATTATATTTTTAATTTATTAGTAGTCAAATTAGTGGTGGTCATAATTTTCTGTGACACGCACCGAAGGGCACACGCACGAAGTCATTAATCTCACCTAGTCTGTTCTATCGATTATGGGTATTTCAGAGTTCCAAGACCTGTGGTTTACTATGAAGTATTCATTTCCTGATTCATTTCCCACTCACCAGACACTCTAAATTTTACCTTTCCCATCCGTACTCCATCAGTGTAAATATTTAGGAAGCCTGGTCAGATTGTAAGACACCGTACACATACAATATCCTATGATTATTATGTTTAACCTTGATTAATTTTATTCTTAACTCGTGCCATAAATCTATTAACGCATAAAATCATATTGAAATTTTATTTTAATCTACGTTAGAAATTTTAAATACACATAAACAATGCACATCAACTTTGAGGAGTCTTATTACAAAATATGCAAGTAAATTTTTGCAAAACAAAGATTAACCACAATTTTATACGAAATTAAAGTTTATGCTCTGAGAAAACAAAAAGTTTTCCTTCTTAAAGTGTGTTACAAAAGAAAATCCCCAAAACAATGGGACATTAAGAAAATGTCAGCGGGAAGCTTACCAACTTTAGAACAAAACAAGCCCTAGCTTTTTATTTTAATATGAAATACATTAGCATGTTTACTTAACGTCCATGTCATGGCTATATTAGTAACCTTTTTTTTTGCTGAATTTATTAGCAAAAGAAACATAAAAAGTTTTAAGCATGCACGATCTTTTAGTTATAAACTAAATAGCCTTTAATTACTTTATAACAGGATCAAACCATGATATATCAAACGTTTAAAATGTACTGTGAAATAAAAACAAAATTAATTGGTTTTTTATATTAGAATTTATTGTTCCAAATTACCTTTCAATTAGCGTTATAATCTTCTGTTTTTTTCAGCTTTTTTCTTGATTAAAAAGTGCTCCTCAAGATTTAGTCAAAGGCATAAAGCTGGCGTAAAAGCCAATACAATAAAATATATGATTGTGTTTCTGAATGTGACGTCATTGTTGCGCAATCATGGACGATGTTAACAGAATTTTTTAATATTTTTTTTAACACCGCATCTTACTACCCGTTCGGGGTATAGGCCTATGCACTAATTACATTCATGTGTTTAAGGTTAGAAAGGTTTAGTTTGGAGACAGAAAGAGAGAGAGAGAGTGGAAAAACATTTAGGAAAAAACACCCTCAGTGCACCCGACAGGTATCGAACGCTGATCTCCCCAATTTCAGCAGTCTAGTCTTAACACGAGAGTATCGCCTTAGACCATGTGGACACCGAAGCGGGTTAGTGTGAATTTACTGAACACAGTTTTCAGTTTTATGAGTTAAAAAGTGCACAGCACGGCTATATTATATTACCTCCGGGTCTCGCTTGCAAATTAACTCATTATTCCATCCCTTAAACCCCCCCCCCCAACCCTCAGATGTTTTCATAAAAAAATAACTCCTGAAATTACGGTGGGATCATATTTACGTATGAATCATTTCAGGGTTGAGATTAGCTACATTATACGAGGACCAAAAACTACTGGGATTAATTTCGGTTTGTGTACACACTGTTATAATTAAATTCATGTTTTCAACAACAACAAAACTCACTACAGTGGACGCATGGTCTAAGGCATAACTATCACAATAGACTAGACTACCGATGACAAGGTGATCAGGGTTAGAATTCCGGTTTGGTATACTTGTGGTGGTTTTTCCTAAATTGTTTTCCACACTCCCATCGATGCAAGTGTTGGTACAATTAATCTAAATTTAATCTTCTCCATGACCCACTTCAGTGGCTGTATGGTCTAAGGCGCTACTCTCACTGGAGATTATACTGCCGAAGAGGGGGAGAATGAGGTTCGACACGGCTGGATGTACTGAGTGTTTATTTTTTCCGAAATGGTTTTCCACTTTCCTTCCAAACAAAATCGAGGCACACTTCTTATAAATATAACCTTCCTAGACCCTAAACCAATAGCGAATTTAGTATATAAGTGTATACTAACCCAAACGGGTCATAAGACGCGGTGCTGAAATAAACATTAACTCATTCCCTAACTCATTAATGTAATTAGTGTAATTAGTACATATGTGTACAACCTCTAAATATGTATTGAGACACTGTGCTTACTCTCTCTCGCTATATATATATNGAGAGAGTAAGCATATATATATATATATATATAGAGAGAGAGAGAGAGAGACACTGTGCTTACTCTCTCTCGCTATATATAGCGAGAGAGAGTAAGCATATATATATATATATATATATAGAGAGAGAGAGAACAAATGGTAAAACTACTGCCAGGACTCAAACCTCGACCTGCTTGTGACAAACAATCTCGTGAGTCGTGATGCAGATGCCTTAGACCCCCTGAACCACCTGCGTGGGTACCATGTTTTTCAAAGATGCAATCCAACATCGAAAGCACAGGAAGTTTAAGTAAATAAATAAAACTAGAGAACTGCTTGGAAAGTAACTCTTGTCCCATTTTTTTTATTTGTACGTCGTTTTACTGCCCAGTTGAGCTACCTAAATATTTATAATAGATTGGTAAGAATTAGGAAGAATTTAGATCAAATTTAATAGCAATATTCAGAAGGGAGGCGGTAAACCAATTAGTAAAACCGTTACTGGCCAACCATATCAAACAAGACTGACGCTTTAGTCTCTGTGACCACTATTACGATTTATTGTTCTACTGAAGGAATGGAAAATAACGACTAACCTGGCGTGATGAATGGATACTCTGAAGGTCTGCCTTGGCACACGTCCGGCTGCGGGGCTTTCAGCGGGTGTTCCTCTTCCGGTGACCTCTCAGATCCATACCCCTGGTCGTACAGGACGCTGGAGTCTAAGGGGTGTAACCTCAACTCTAGCTCGTTCCTCTTGTTCTTTGTCTGCTGGTGATGGTGCTGGTTATGCTGCTGATGCTGAGCCGCAACTGACGACGATGAGGAAGGAGCCGTCATCGTAAGGTAATCCCCCCGGAACCTCTGGAGGTACTCGTCGTTGTTGTTTCCGTTGCAGCACGACTCAGGGGTGTCCCCTGGATCTCCGGGAGAGGGTTTTCCATCCAGGTGGTTGGGTAAGGACCCGCAGAACTTGTTCCTGTCCTTTGGCCCGACCCCGGTACAAGGTACCAGGATCCTCGCCACGTTGGGTGCCAGGAGCTTGTTCCCGTTGCAGAGGTTACCACTGGACTGGGTCCTCCGCCCCGACAGGCCCTTCTCTGAGTGGCGGCTTACGTTGGAGCCCATGGCGTCCTCGTCCGAGTCAGGACTCAACTGGTGGTGGAGGCGCCGCTTGTGG
Source organism: Timema shepardi (assembly GCA_902151425.1). Taxonomy (NCBI): domain Eukaryota; kingdom Metazoa; phylum Arthropoda; class Insecta; order Phasmatodea; family Timematidae; genus Timema; species Timema shepardi. The sequence continues at coordinate 102,275 of CABFVX010001441.1, read as the reverse complement.
CGTCTGCACGTTGGCGACGCTGTGGAAGACTCATGTCGCGCCTTCCTCTGCAGGCGAAGTTTCACTAAGTCGGGACCATTCCTCAAGAGGTCTGTGGCCTTTTGGTAAGAGGGTAGAGGATGGCCGTTGATCTCTAAGAGACGATCACCTGAAAATATAAAGCAACATAATCCGTTAAATTTGCATTCAGCAGTTCATTTTAAAACGTCTAATTCACTAGCATATAGTACTTGAGACAGGAGTAGGATGTAGCCTTTGTTTCACAATAAGCCACGCCCACCTCATTTTCCAATGGTGGACGGATTTCTCGTCATGGGTCGTCTTAGTCATCATGATGCTCCTTTAGCTATGCTGAGTTTCACAACAACTGGTTGAACCAATTACGTGTGAGCTACTCTTGTATGTATTATCCAATCAGCAATTAGGCGTTTCACAACATAGAATAGTGGGGGGTGCGTATAATGAAGTCATCAGTTTATGGCATACTTATAGCTACTCGGCGTTTCAAGGTGTCTGAGGGTGATTCCTTATCTTCCATGTTGTAGAGATTGTCAGCTTGATTACCAACGTTACACTAAGAGCTAGGCACTACGTCTGCTTAGATACAATACTTGGTTTTTTAATCGTACGAGTCATTCATTCTTTACATCATGTCGACAAAGGTTGCATAGGATATCATCAAAGCGAGTAAGGCCATTAGACAAAAGTATTACAGTTAAGATATTCGTGATATGAGCCTGATATTCTTGCAAGGAAAACCTTTAAACCGATCAAGAAACCACTAAACAAGATGGTGAAGATAACAGAGAAGGAGAAGGAAGAAGATGTATCACCTTAGAAATGGCATAACAGACATTTACAACATACTTATCTTCAGACACCTCAAGCAAGTGCGATAGTAAAACTTGTGGTGTAGGTTATGATGGGAAACATAGCCAAGCTTGGGGGTACAAATGTTCTGTTTGACGAGTTTGTCGGAACTGTATTTATCAATACTATTATAATTCCCTACAGACCGGGAATTTTGGAATTACTCTTAAAAAAAGGCCTATAAATTACATTGAGAAGTTTCTGAAAGAGTAAAAGTCCATGCTCAAGAAAACAAACTATATCGAATCAGGAACGAATTTTACAGTCATTTAAAGTCCTGCAAAGGCTCAAAAACCTATCATAAACATTGCTCATGAGCTCATCGTCATGCAAGACGTAGTCTTTCCAGAATACATGTTAGCGTAAGAGGATTTGACCAGTTATTACAGGTTGATATATTTGAGATGATACCTTTCTTTCACTTGAATAAAGGATACCAGTACCTTCTCACCGTCAACGACGTGTATTCCAAACGGGCTTGGGCTGTACCCGTCAAGGCTAAGCCAAGGAATAACGACACTGTAACTATGAAGCAAGTGCTTAGACAGATGAATGCAAACGGTTTAAA
>CABFVX010001441.1:49189-75026 GCA_902151425.1 Timema shepardi | reverse complement strand
CAATTTGCCCGCAACGGAACTCCAGTCGTTACGTATACTATCGCTAATTTCAGAGCGGCTCGTTAAAACGCGACATTTATCATCTCTCTTTGATACGACGATATATACTTCACCGTAAGTACACCTCATCTCGGAATTGATTATCATTACCATCACATTAACCATCACAACGTGAATGTCGACCAAAGTGAACTAATTATTCCAGTGGCGTTTTCGTATCACGATCGGGAGGGTAACCCGGTGTAAAGTATCATTTATCATTTGAGTGGCGATTGGAGGGCCTATTTGGGAAGAGTTGGCTTCTAAATTATTATGAGTGGGGTTTATAGTCATATGTTATCAAGGACTTTGCCTATCTGTGACGTTGCAGCAATTTAAGATAACCGTTCTCACGTATAATTCCTCAACTTTTAAAGAAACATTGTAACAAAAAAAAACATTGAAACAAAAAACATAATTTCTTAAATAATAATGAAATTTTTCTTTCAGTGTCACACAATTACTCTTTGATGTATAAGTAAATTAAACGTATTTTTTTAAAAAAGTCTACAACTCAGGTAATTTAGTTTATTCTCGAGATTGACCTTTAGGAATCTTCCTTTCTGTATGTAGATTCAAAAAGTCCGTGGATAAATATGTCTATCTAAAATAAGGAACATGAAAAGGGTTTATTTTGTAAAGCAAGTCGATGTTATCCAGTTGCGAATAGTAGAATGTTTGAGTATACTCATCAGAGGAAGAGGGGACATGTTATTATCAGGTAAATTTGAGGCCTCGCAGGGTGAAATACTGTTTTTCTTCTCTATCACTTTAAATTTCGTATATTGGTGTCTAAATGTGTTACTGGCTAAGTGCGTAAAGTTAAGATGCAACTCGCTCCGCAAAATAGATTTTAAATCACCGAGTAGGCAAAGTCTTTAACATGTGTGTGTGTGTGTGTGTATATATATATATATATATATATATCATGTATTATTATTTGTGGGGCTATCCACATATTTCCCCCGCTATATAATGAGTGAGGAGGGCACAATTTAGAGTAAATGTACCCATATTTGCATGAAGTTAAAAAAAAAAAGAAACCATTTAGGAAACACCTTACCCATCAGTACACCCAAATGGGCCTCGAACCCCAAAATCCCCGTCATCGGCAGTCTAGTCTACCACGAAAGTAGCACCTTAAACCATGCGTCCACAAAATATGGTATCAATAATATTGATTATGGTGATTATGATGATACTACTTGTAGAGTTGTCTCAGTGAAAGTGGATTTTGACTTTTACTCAGGTCCGGTTGCGATTCAAATCCCTGCATGGTGCGAAAGGGGGTGGTTTGTGACATGTAATATATCCCTTTGGGTTTTATAATCCTCTCTCCACGCAAATGTATGTGAACGTCCTTTAAACTATCTCAACTCGTCATTATTTCTTCTGGCAACCCTAAGTTAATAAGCCCCTGGTTGAATTAAAATACCCTAAGATTAACACTTTATAAAATTTAATCCTTTACAACTTAGCCGAGGGAAACGTAATTGGTAATTACAAACTACTTTTATGATTGTTAATTTAAAAAAATTGTTTTTTACTTGGTAATCAAATTTTTCAAATAAATTATTTATACCGTTTGAGTGAATTTAAAAAACAACAACGTGGAATTTCTGGACTTGTAAGCCGTCATAAATTATGTTTTAATAGCCCCTGCATTTCTGTTAAGTTAAAACATAGATTATAAACTTATACTTACATTTTCTTGGCGGTATCTCAAAATTCTCCATTTCAGGGTAGAAAAATTGGTTCTTAAATGTAACTTCCCTCTCCCCTTACAAACGCACACGCACTTCTAAAAAAATTAATCAAAAAAATATACACTCCATTTCATTTGACACATAAAGGCTTCACTTAGAACGCATGACACAACCCACATGGCCGGACGGAACATCATCCCCATCTTTCTTTGCTCACCGCCAAAAAACCTCAAATCCTCAACCCCCAGTTTCCGTCATTAGCGGAGGATCTTCAGGCTTGGCTGCTGCGGCCAAGATAGATAGATCTCTTGAGGTCAAATTTACACGCACAAAATGTTTGTCTTGGATTATCTTTCATGTGTCACTTGGAGGATGAAATCATCTTGATGAGTTGGTTTTATCACTCGACAGAAAAATAATCAAGACTATCGGGGAAAGGAACAAAACTTGACTCACTATACTAAAAAATAAATCATAACAATTCTCATAATGATTTTATTTTCTTTGGAATGAGATGAAAGTAATCGTGATTCGAACCCCGATATCCCCGTCATCAACAGGACAGTCTAACAGGAAAGTGACTCCTTAGACAGTTCAGCCACTGAAACGGATCACGATAATATTTGATGGATTTATTTGGCCGATTAGGGGAGGGGGGATCTACGTTTGACACAAGGGTTGTTTATGGCTCAATCAAAGGGTTATTGAAGCTTTAATAAAGAAAATGCACCCTTATTAAAGTAAGGGGAGAATGGGAAAGCTAAAATGATTACCTGAAAAGTGGAAAATTCCAACTCAATGCACTCGGACGAGATTTGAACCTTGACTTCCCAGTAATTTGTAGAACAAGACTGACGTCTTAAATCAGCTGACTACTGGTGAAGGATGAAAGTTAGTTAATATATAAGATAGAATTTGATCAAAACTTCAAAAAATATACTTTAAATCACGATTACTGACATAACCTTAATAAAATGACGTAGGTCAATAAAACACTTTTTTAAATATAATTTTAATACCATCGAACGTTTGTAGGAGAAAGAGAGAGGGTTCAATGATGGGGGGAGGGGGATACGAGAGCAAAAAAAAAGCTAATTACTTGTGTCTAGTTAGGGAGCCACGCACACAAACCATGTTGCAGGTCACACGAATTACAAACGGGAAAGAGTTGCACGATAGAAACGAAACGACACACCCACGAAACAGCACCGACCCCTGACAGAGGATCGAACTCTAAACTCTCGCGTGGTACGATCAGCTGCAGTTCGAAACGTGCGAGCTTCTTGACAGTTAAGTCTGCACTACTACCGCAAGATGAGTGTGTTGGTACTACTGGAGAGGACCGACAGAGCCAATTTGGAAGCGATGGGGGGGTTAGATTCCAGCAAGGCTTGGCTGCCCTCCAGCTTGTTTCACAGTTATTGCACCAAGTCCAAGGTGTAGAGACTTTTGGGCTAAGTCATCTGGGGGTTGCCTTGGTATAGTCCATTTGTTACTGGAGTAGTGGTAACCGACAGCTAGCAAATTACGATTATGAGTATTATTATTATTAGCACCACGTCTTACTACCCATTCGGGTTGTACACACTTACGCTAATGTGTAATTGTGAGTTGAAATGGAGGACATACAGCTTAACGTGGGATCCGAACCACGGTGGAAGCTTGGCATTCCACATATTCACAAGTTGTGATTAATACACGTCTTGTCAGAGGTGAATGAAGGGTTTTGACAATCAGATAAATCTGTGCCGGGACAGCTAGCAAAAGTTACCAGACCCATTCGCCAAATCATGTGATCTGCAAGACCATGTACCGAGCTGCTCTCACTTTTGGAATTCCAGACTGGAATTAATACAAAGCTATTTTCTACGACTTTATACATGTATAGACTTGTAAACATAGTTTAAAAGGTGACATTTACCATCTTGATACGCATTTGGAACCAAATCATTACGGCCTTTTTATAAAATTATGTTTCCAGTTTTTGAAAAATACCTCATTGTTAGAATACCCATAAATGAGATTTTATCCTAAAAACAAGTAGGCTATACAGTTGTTAATGTCATGTCAAACATTTTCAAGGTAGGCCTATATATTTGGAATTAAATCGCCAGGAACATTGAGAAATAAGTCATCACTCATCAATAAACTAACCACAAATTAGTTTTCACCCCTAAAAAAATTATGTATTGCTATTTGTCATGTAAAACGCTCCCAAGATATTAATTTGGAGCCAAATAATCAATCCATAAATTAAGGGCTAGTGTTAAAACAAATATTTTGTAGTATAGCCCTATAATATCTAAATATCAAGTTTGAACAAAATCCATCAAACCATTTTAGATCCATGGCCAAAGAGAGAGAGAGACAGACAGACATGAAGACAGAGAGAGAGAAATGTTAAATCCACGATTTTGGGTTCATGATCACATAAAAAGTTAAAATTTATCATAATATCGAGATCAATTTTTATTCCCGATAAAAAGAAAAAGTGAAATAAAATAAGTAAAAAAATAAAAAACTTAGTTTAAAAGCATTAAAGAACTAGTAGACTGATCCCAATGCCACTGTTGTGGAAGTAATAATGCAGAAAGCCACATTTGGATACGTTACTGGGTTCGATCGTAAACCTGTATCTAATATCTCGATTAATCGACCGTGAAATGTGCTCTTAGGTAACCGCATCGATTGACATACGTACTAAGGCGTCTCTCTTATCTTACCCTAGTTTCACCGATGACGTAAAGTTCAGGGCTAAAATTCCTGCCGGGTGTACTAAGGCTGTTTATCCATAAATGTGTCACCACTCTACCTATAAGAAAAATGCGAATACATTTCCTTTACATTCTAACTTTCTCATACCTACCCTATTAGCGTATATTATATATAGTCTATAAGCTTCGAACAGGTGTTAACTTAATACATCACAAAATCAAAATACAGTACTGAGGTGGTTTTTCTTAAATTAATTCTCACTCTTGCTTCAAGTAAATGTGGGCACACTTTCTCTAAATGAGTAAGAGGTGACCTGGTGGTCTAGGGGTAAGGTGTCAGACTTTTATTCTGGCAGCCGGGGTTCAATCCCCGGTCCCGGCACAGATTTATCTGATTTCCAAACCCTTCCTTCACCTCTGACAAGATGTGTATTAATCACAACTTGTGAATGTGAGGAATGCCAGGCCTCCCCCGTGGTTTGGATCCCACGTTAAACTGTAGGTCCTCCATTTCATCTCGCAATCACCCTACCATTACACATTAGCGTAAGTGCGTACAACACGAACGGGTAGTAAGACGCGGTGCTAATAATAATAATAATAATAATAATAATAAATGAGTAAGTATGTTGATAGGCTGCACCAGCGTGTGGAGGGGGAAGCTAAACTCAGCTGTTGGTATCATAGTTATACCTTCAAACGTTGTCCAACAACCTCTGAAAGACTTTAGTTCGTACACAGGTGCGGTTGAATTTTTAAATGTCTAAGTACTTTTCTTTTTAGAACTTTGTTCTAATATCCGTTTGGGCTTTATGCGCATTTATATATTAATCACACTAACAAGTAAGAGATGGGAAAGGTAAAATTAAAAGAAATGTACTTATATTTGAGCGGAAGGAGAGTGGTAAACCATTTAGGAAAAAACCCTCAATACACCCATCCGGGATTCAAACCTATACCTCCACGAACCTAGTATATATGCTTTCTTAACAGGTTGTTATAGCTTTGGTGAGCTCAATATTTAAAATAATCAAAATATCCTGATGTTTTTCTATTTTTAATCTATGAAAAAAACCCTATCACAATATTGTTCACCGAAATAGTTAATACAGTATCTATATTTTTTTAGAAAATAAATAGAATTCTCTACCAATTGAACGAGACATAAACTTTAAAAATGTATATTTATTTTTTATGTTGCAAGTACACACAACATCCAAGTCATTAAAAACTTCCCCCCCTCTCCATTGGGTGGTAGGAGCACCTTTCTAGAGCACAAACAGTAACTTAAAACAAAATATTACAGGACATAGCATAAGAGCTCGCATTATTGCAGCATTATTAAAATTCATGTCCCTAGCCTCGAGTGTTTAATGTCTGGTGTTGCTGTCACAGTTTTAGTTAGTTTGTAAGACGAGAGCTGATATAAGACAGTATATAAAGTGTAATTTAAGTACGCCGTTAAAAGGAGACCTCACCAAAGCTTACATTAAAAAGTTTGTAAAAACAAGAATATATATATATTCAAAGAACGACCACCGCCATGAGCAAGAATTATGTTATGTTAACCACATTAATTTAAGTAAGTAAACTAGGATAGGTTTGTTATATAAACTAAATTAGTTTTCATAATGTGTGTGTCATAAAAATTCATTAAATTATGTTATAGTGGGGGGTGAGGGTGAAAGGAAAAATAATAAAAACGCTCCATTTTGTAATTTCGCCCCAGACACCCGGGCATGCGTAGAGGAACACGAGTCAAAGTATTAAGGCGCCATAAAAGCACTATTATACACCACATGTCCCAGCCCCATGTCTGCTTAGTGTCAATTATTCTTAAACCTTATGCTCACGAGCGGGAATTTTTTTTCCTTTTGAACTCTATGGAGGAGGAGCCAATTAAAAAAAAAGCTAGTAGTTATGTGAGTGATAGACGTGGCTCACTCTCGTGTTATCGTTTTTACAAACTTATTAGTAGTTATGTAAACAATAGACCTCGCTCTCTCCATGTAATTATCGTTGCTACAGTCTTACTAGTAGTTATATGAACAGTGACCCGCCTCGGTGGCGTAGTTGGCTAACGCGCTTGTCGTGTTGAGCCAGACGGGAAGATCGAGGTTCGAATCTCGGTCGGGTGAACTGGGGGTGGTTTTACCTAAATTGTTTTCCACTCTCCCTTCCCGCAAATGCGGGTTCACTTCCTCTAATTCAACCATCACAATTCCTAATCCATTAGCGTAATTAGTACTTAAAGCGTATAACCCGAACGGGTAGTAAGACGCGGTGCTAAATGAAAAAATATATGAACAGTAGAGCTCGCTACCTCCATATAAAGAAATCGAACTCAAGATTTTGATGAACCATGACGTTTCATGACCCCCCGAATCCATAAAAGTGTTTTTTGAATTTCCGTCTGTCTGTCTGTCTGTCTGTACATCCAACTAGATCATAAACTATTCTACCGATTGGGCTACAACTTGGTATCTATGGTTTTCATAGGGTCGCCCCGAGGGATTTTTGGAATTGGATATCTAACCCTAAAATTAAGGGTAGTTTACTGAATGGCAAAAAGAGGAAAAATCAATTTTCTCAAAATCGACTAACGATTTTGATTAAATTTAATTTCTAAACATTAATAAATATTACAAACAAAATGGCTTCTCTCAATATTTCGGCAAAATGACTTTAAGGGCTCCGGTCTGATATGTAAATTATATGTTTTTATAATATCTCTTAAACTATTTGAGGTATGGAATTACTTATCGTTACGAATATGTAGGACTCTTCATAATACAAATATTTTATAAGAAACATATTTTTATTTATAAAATCAATAACTTTCAAGCTATACGTATATATATATATATAATTTTTTTTCGAACACAAAAGGTAAAAGTATTGCAACCGCAAAAGAAAATCTAACCTGAAATGTTGATGGATGTCGACGTCTCAAGACCCCCCAAACTATAAAAAGTGGTATTTGACACGACGTCTGTCTGTGTGTCTATTTAAACTTAAAATTGAAAGTAGTTTAAGAAGGGGCGAAAAGAGAAAGAATCGATTTTCTCAAAAGGGACTCTGACGATTTTGATTAAAATTCATATCTAGGTGTTGATTAAGATTATAAATAAACTGGCTATTTTCATTTTACCACGAAAATGAATTTTAGAGTACTCTACAGAAGTAGAAATTTCCGTATCTACGCAACTATTTGAGATACTAAATAACTTATCATTTCAAAATTGTAGTACTATTAAAAATAAAAAACTTTTATATGAAATATATGTTTATAAACCCAACAGTTTCTGAGATATTGGCAAATATATTAATACAATTTTGTGAGCTTTAGTTGTAAAGATATATTAGTCAATATTTACATTTTTTATTGGTCAAAATTTATAAATGATAAATCTAATAACAATGCGATGGCATGAAGATTTGCAACACCTAATAAAATGTCAAACATTTAAAGTTTTAAGTTGAAATTTTAATACGAAGTGTTGACCCTTGTGGACCCAAAATTGATCTTTTTTATCGGTCCAAACATACAAATGAGGACATTAATTCTTTAAAAACAAAATTATAAAATTTAAAACGGGGACTAAAAAAAGTTTTGCATAAGTATAGTGCAATTTAAGCTTGGGTCTGCTAGTGTATATTATTTCGTTTCACATATATTACGAGTTTTGAGTAAATATCTCCACTTTCAAACAATAGAGCGAGAAAGTCCGTGCGGATTTCCGTACCATTTATTTTCCTTAGTGATCAAGTTAGATAGACAACAAATTAATACTATATTCAATAGTGCACTATGAACATTAAGAATAACATTTGTTCAAGTGGTTTAAAGACGTCACAATATATGTCAAAACTTGCAAAAATACGCTCTTGATACTCACTAGAGTGCTTAGAATGTTAAATAAAAATCATTTTACTAACTAATAATTTAAAAATCATTTGAGCGCCCACCAAATTGAAAACGGATAACTAGATTGAAAAACTATGTATATACGTTGTTCGGCCTAAGTTAAAAAAAATGTCCCAGCCGAATTTCGTTAACACTGGTCCAGACATTTGACAATTATCATGGAACAAGTAGACGGACATATTTTTGGATACCACAGTAATTTTGAAACGAATAATCAGATCGAAAAATCATGGACATACAGTATGTACATTGTTTGGCCTAGGTCCAAAGAATTTTCCTGCTAAATTTAATTAAAATCTGTCCACGGGTTTGAAAGTCATCGAGGATTAAATATCTCGACAGATAGACAGAAAGCTGGACAAACTAAATTCCAAATGGTCTACTTAAAACAGAACCTCGCCACACTAGGTCAATAAACATTTAGAGGATAACATATATGATACAAACGTTTCACGTTTTTGTTGTTTTTTACGAACTCTCCAGTACATGCTTGAAACTTGAAAGCCCAGTCGCACTTTGGTGCTGACATTCTTTTGACATATTTATAAACTTAAATAAACAGTAAACCCCCATTGGACAAACTCCCTTTATTCCAAACACAATTTTCGGAAAACAAGCGTGGGAGCGGGTGGGCCAAACTAAGTCAAATTAAATATATTTTATTGATACCAAACTGAAAGTTAAAAGAAAATTGTAAGAAACTAATGATGATAAATGTTCAATATTTACATGTAATTTGCGTATAACCCGAATGGGTAGTAAGGCACGGTGCTAATAATAATAATAATAATAATAATAATAATAATAATAATAATAATAATAATAATAATAATAATACATGTAATTGTCAACACAATGTGTATTTCTGTAACTGTAATTTAAAATGAGTGAAAATACTTTGTGGGTACACAGCCCTTTCTTTATTCTCCCACTTAATCAGAATTTTTGTTAATCCGGACAAGCTTCGGTCCCTTTTAGTTCGGATAAGCGAGATTTTATTAAATATATATATATATTTTCCCCTATCTTTCTACCTCTAAATTAATTTTTAAAAATATGTCTGTTTGTCTGTCCGTCTATCATGAGTATTGCACGATATCTACAACACGCAGAAGCCTGAAACTTGAAAATTAGTAGCCCCGGTCTACAAACATGTGTAGCCTACCTCGAAGCTGCAATTTTAAATTTTGGATTATATATTTTTTTATTTATTAAAAATTGGATTAAAATAAATAAAATAGAGCTTTTTTTATTTCTGTTTAAAGATAAGAAAATCGTTTATCTCGGGCAAGATCTATGCCTGGTATTTCTGTTAGTTTATTATTAATTTCGTCTACTGATTTTTTTTTTTTTGGACGACCCATTATTGTATTTAAAATTCCAATCAAACCCTTTATGCAAAATAATTGTTCACGTCTGGTACATATACAGTAGCCCCATGACTTATTTGGTGCTGACTGACAGCTCACAACTGACAGCTAAAAGCTTTGAAAAGCTAACAGACCAAATTATGTAGCCCTACGCTTAACCATATGATCTCAAAAACAAGTGTTTAACAGGTGTCACTTTCTGATAGTCAAAATTTAGGTATATACCTAAATGTTGACTGTCAGAAGTCAGCTGTGAGCTGTCAGTCAGCACCAAAGAAGCCATGGAGTTAATGTAGATAAGCCTACAGGCCTCCAGATGAATAGATAAAGAACTGTTATTTTAAGTATAGGTTTTTTAAAAAAAAAACGTTCAGATATCTCCGTAAGCTTTTTTAAACACTTATTGAAAAACATTCCTTTTGATGCATGTAATTTATTCCAATAGGTTAAGTATCACGTACCTCGTTAAATTTCGTGATGAGTTACGTAACACATAACTTACAGACATATCCACGAAGGTTTTGATCACAGATTTCGATTCCATTGTTTGTGTGGAGCAAGTTAAAATTGATGGTACTCAAAAGGCTATAAGTAATTTTTTATTTATTTTTTGCTAATACATCAGAGAGTATTGCAACATATGTGGGAGTTCCAAACGAGCCACAGTGTCACTAGGGAAGAAGGGAAGCGGGAGAGGGTTTTATTAAAAAAACAAAAACACACAACGCATGACAAATGTGTTGCAGTAGGTTGATGTTTATATTTTCTCTATTAAAAAAATCCCACACGTTTTTATTTTTTAGTGTGCATTTATGTAAAGGAAAAAATAGTAAACGTTTTATTTCCAGCCAACCTATTATTTTACACAGGAAAGGATCAAGACAAAACAAACTTTTATAAACAAACATGCGATAGTGTATTATGTTTTAAAACCACGTACCTTGATTTTCTTAAAAAATTATAATCTTTAAACCGAGATATTTAGATGATTTTGCAGAATTTATAAAAATAAAAAACTAATATGGAAATGCTTTTATTGTATTTATAGGGATAAAAAAAACCTAAGCGATATTATTAATGCACGTTCATGATACATTAAGGATAATTCAGGAGATCACAAGATCAGCATGTTGTCGCGCCATTTTATTTAATGAGAATTGTAGTCTCGTATGAAATAAAAACAGATTAGATGTTTAAAACGAAACTTTGTTTTATATAATGTATGTCTTGTAACCAAAACGTGATTAAGGGGTAATCCATAAACCACTTAACGCTGTTAAGAGGGTAGTGAAGGGGGTTCTCTAATGTCTAAATGGTGTTACATGTGGGAAGGGGGTATAAACTGTTACGTAACCCTGATATTATTCTTTAATTATAATGTTAAAAAAGTAATATTGTTCATTTTTTCACCTTTTGTAAAAAAACAACACCTTAAGACCCTTGGCCCTGTCGAGTGCAAGTCTAAAATCTATTTTGTGGGGTGGTGGACGGGAGGGTGAAAGGCGTGGTGTGGCTTCACAACTGACCAAAGTATTCTTCCGCGCCAACAGGAACAGATGGATCACGTAAACAGTAGATGGCGCTAGCTACCGGACAGGTCTTAAATAATACGTTTGGAAATATTAGTTTTTTCGAGAAAGAGTAATATTTTCAATACCTCTTCTAAGATAATGTATCGATGTTTATTAGGTGTTAAATTTTCTTATTTTTTGCTATGCAGCCGGCAGTTTTCTATTAAAAATGTAGAAATTATCGCTATTTGATCACAATTAAAATTATAGCGGAGGTGTGTGTATAAAAAGTGTAACTTAATCAACATCTATTCTTGAACAAACCATTTCCTAAATTTTTTTTTGCAAAACAGTTTTAAAAAAAACTCTTGAAGATAACCGTTTGTTTCCATGGCTCTCCATTTCCACGCCAAATGAAAAGGGCCAATCGCCTTAAAATACAATTTCTGAATCTGAGATGTATTACATGAGTCCCTGTTTTAGTGTCACAAAAGCTTCCTTATAAATTAATTACATTCATTCTTCTTTCTTTTCGTTTTATACCTGTTCAGGTCAAACGCATGCATGATAAGAATTACTCTAATGAGGTAGGGATGAGGAAGGAAGTATTTTAGAAATAATCTACTCGCACTTTTTTTTACTTTATTTTTATTTTAGCATTGCATCTCACTAACTGTTTGGGCTATACGCTTATGTACTAATTACGGCACTGGGTTTAAAGATTAGGAAGGTTATATTTAGAGTAAATGTACCCACATTTATGTGGAAGGAGAATGGAAAACCATTTTGGAAAAAAAACTCCCCTCAATATAACCGACCGAGATTCGAACCTCGATCTCTCCATCATCGGAAGTCTAGTCTAACACGAGAGTAGCGCCTTAGACCATTCAGCCACTGAAGTGGGTTGACCTTTACTCTTGATGTGGAATGTTACGTAACACAGGTTTTGGCAGAGGGGGAGGGAGAGGGGGTCCGGGTAAAAAATGTAAGAAAAAAGCGTTACGTGGTTAATGGAGCTTTTGTATGTGTTTGTTTATTTTCCATCCCTAATAATCTCAAAAGTTCTTACTACCCCTCTGGGCACAAAGCATTTTAGCTACATTGATGTTGAAGAGACGGGTATGGTTAAATTTAAAGTAAATGAACAAGCATTTGCGTTGAAGGATGAATAATTCGTTAGAAATCACCTTTAGTACACCCGGCCGGGATTCGAAACCCAACCCTGACGTCACTGGCCTACCAGACTAGACGAACCTGACACTTTGTTACACGTGCCTATATATTATAATTTGTTTAAGAAAGTATATATTAAATACGTTCGATAATATTTGTCTAAAATCTCTTTACCCGATTCGGTGGCCGCATGGTCTAACTCGCTACTCTCGTGTTGGACTAGACTGACGGTGACAGGGAGATCAAGGTTTGAATCTTGGTCGGGTATATCGAAGGTTTTTATTTTCCAAAATTTTCTATCCATTCTTCCTCCAAGTAAATACGGGTACACTCTCTCTAAATATAACCTTCCTAAACACTAAAACCATTAGTGTAATTAGTACATAGGCGTATAACTCGAAAGGGTAGTAAGAAGCGGTGATAAAAAATATATATCTTTTGAGTATTGCATTCATTACCTTTGCTAATGCAATTCGACAACCCTCATCATTTCCCTCGGGGGTTAAGGGACTTGTGCAAACGACAATGGCTTTGAGCGATGAATAACTAAGCTGATAAATACACACACAGCAATACCCCCTTACTACATACAGATCCTAGACAATTATTCCACTCTCAGGGAGACTTGGGAGAGACATACACTGTCAATAAAAAAAAAGAGAGAGAGAGATTCACCTACGTGTCGATGCCAAATTATAATGAGTCCGGATGATCATTTATTTTTCATATTCAGTGTTCGTAGAAAGAAACTTATCTGAAAACTAGAAAAGCTACTCGAACTCCTTTAAAAAAAAAAGTTTTACGTATTCAAACGTCGGGTCATGTTATCTGCAACTTTGATAGATATTATCAATACCTATGAAATAACACTAATAATTAAGTAACATTTTTAGCACACGCTTTGGTGTTCACTTGGTGTATGGTGTCACTCTAGTGTTGTGGCTCAATAATGACTGGGATATCGGGGTTCTAATCACGGTCAGATCTATTGAGGGTGTTTTTTACTAAACGGTTTCCCACTCTAGTTCAATGTAAATGCTGGTAGATCATCAATAAAAGGCTTCCTTCCTCATCCCTATCCCGTTGGAGTAGTTATCATAGGGTGATTTGAAACTCTTTGTACAAACTTTAATGGGCGATGGGGAGCAATAGAACACATCTTTTCCGTTGATGAATGTATGTCCACTTAAATCACCCTAAGGCGCAAGAGGGCACTATTGGTACATAAATAAAAGGCAGAAATTGTGAAAAACATTTTTATTTACAGCAGCTTACAGTGGTATCATCATGAGTGTACTTTGAAAATTATTTGGAAAAAATGGGGGAGGGCCTTTTAAAAATTGTACAGAAAAAATTAAGAGTGTTTGTAAAACAACATACATATTTGCTAAACATACAAATTCTGATTTGACATCAGATATTTAATATTTTGCTATAATACATATACGATTATGATGGCTCAAAACATTGCATTTCTCATCAATTAAAAAAATTACTATAACAAGGTGAAATCTACTCTCTTGACTTAGTGAAAATTTGGTAATAACTTAATTTGAGTTAACTTTGATTTCTTTGTGAACACCGAGCTGGTTAATGCTGGTGAGGCGATCTTGTGCCATGATGCCGCGCAGGTAGCTTTTTTAAATATTTTCTATGTCGAAAATGACCTTTCAGGTGAAGCAGTAGCGACGGGAAGAGTCACCACTATCAGAAGTATCTTAACATTTGAATAAAATGTTTCACTACACTGCAAAAATGTTTCTATTTCAAGTCTTTGCCTGTCTTTTAGATTTACACTGCTTCACTTCTTCCATAATCGAAATTCTGAGAAGAACATGTTAGGATGTGAAAGCAGTTCTCTGTGAAAATCTACATACACTTGCAAGTTTTGACCACTTTCATTGTCTGTTAAATGTTTAGGGATAACTTTTTGGTAGTTTTAGAGGAGCTGGTTGTGGTTTTGGAATCGTTCCTTTGATTGCACAGTTCATTGTCTAAAAATGGTATGATTATTGCCCTCCTTTATTATTCCTCTGGACCTGACATTGGAAAATTTTCCCTGTGAAATTGAAGCACAAGTAATATGAGCATTGTGATAGTGCTACAGAGATCTGACGCAAGTATTAGTGCTGTTTCATACAGTCTTAAATTCTTATTCAGAATTATTGCACTGCAGTCCTAAGACTTCCAAAACTGTATCGGCATGAGAGCGGGCTTCATAAAGATCAATCTCTAATTTGTGAAGTGCCTTTGAATATAAATAATTGATTATATTTATGTAGGATAGAGTTTTCCTTGCAAGTGGATGTAAACTAATGTAATTCCAGAGCCGTTTTTTGATAGGTCTTACCGTTTAGCCATAAGATACCTCCAAATATAGGTCCACACCGGCTTTAAAATTTCTCCGACATTTTAAATTGTTTTTTTGGGTTAGAAATTAAGCTTTTTTAAGTTTTAGAATTTTCCCGTCGGTGACAGGCTAAAAGCTATAAGTTTGCCAAATTTCAAGTTTCTAGCTCATCTTGAAGTGGGTAAACATTTATGTCAGTGAGTGAGTCAGCCATGGGGGCTTTATAGTTATATAATATGCTCAATGTTGACATTATTTCGGGGGATTGGTGGGGCTCTACCTCCTGAACCCTTTCCCTCCTCCTCTACGCCCATGAGTGTCATTCATACTTATACGGAATGTTCCCGTTTAACACAGTTTCCTGTACAAACACGCATGTTTGGTGGATCGGCACACGTCTGTTAGGCTAGAATATCCGTTTACGATGCAAAATTACAGCAGCTCTTCCATTTCCCTTGGCTAAATGCATGTCAGCCATCTCAGAATCCACGAGATGCTCAAAGTTACACGTACAAAGTCTGCGTTACGAATGACAACAGCGAAAAATAGCCATTTAACGCGCCACCCAACGGCGCCCACTAACACCAAAGATTGACTTTTGTGGACATAATTACTAACGAAAGAGGTTTGGTTTAGTGTTTGTTCTCTAATTCCCAATAAAGTTTGTACACAGAGTTTATAATAAGCCTGTATGCGTATAACCTGAACAGGTAGTGAGACACGGTGATCTTTTTTTCCCCCTTATCAAATGGTTTCTGTCTCTGTAGGTACATTTCTTCTAAAATCTTACTTTCCTCATTTCTAATCCATTAGTTCAGTAAGAAGTGGTCTAAAAAAATGTCTGACAGGACATGACAAATTCCCTAAATATCTAAACCTCATCTTTTTTGACGGTGTAGATGTCGGTGTCAGGGCAATGTAAGAGGATTTGTAGGTTTGCAGGAACGTAAACTTTGTTAGCTTGTTCGTCATCTTCCCATCCTCAACACCTCCTCCCATCTGCCCACAGGAATCTGTCATTCCAAAAAACGTCATTGTCAAAGTAGGAGGTTAGAGTAGTCTACAGTGGGCGAAAAGTTTGGAGTGCCGGCGGCTACCTTCTTTTTTTTCCCCCGCTCGCAGCCTTTCTGGTTTATTGGATCCTTAATATTTGAGGCAGTGAATAATTGAGAATAAAATGTTAATCAATTTAAAGAGTGGGTCAATACATCTGCCTTTGAAGCCATGTGCGAATAACAATTTGTAGAGATCCAAAATGTCATCAAGCTGAATAAATAGAAAAGATAAATCTATAATAGCTGAAATGTATCATTTTAAAAAGGGTGTATTCATTAGTAAAGTCTATTCATTAGTTTATTCATTAGTAAAGGTAATAATAATATTTATTTTACTCACCACAACTAATTCTAAAAATAAATAAAAAGCCAGTATTATTGTAATAATTTCAATAACAAATTATAATTTACACAATAGTTTAGTTATTAAACTATTATGTAAATTAAAATATTTTTAATTTTATGAGGCTCGCAAGATATCTATGAAAAACCGAAGAGTAAAAAAATATATTTGCATGGAAATACATACAATTTCTTTTCAAAACATTGATGGACATTTAAAAACTTAAACTACAAACTACAAAATCTAACCGTGCATTTAATAAATAACGAAAGATATGCAAAAAAATCATTTATCCTACTAAGCTAAGTTTTTTTCTAAGGTTAGCCCAGGTGACGACCCCTTTTATTTTATTTGTTGCTTTGAACAGACAGAAAAGAATAATTAATTTTATTTATTCCGGCCCAATTTTTATTGAATTTAAAAAAAACAACTTTAAAATTACATCATGTTTGTGTACAGGGGCTACAAATTTTAAAATGTCATACCTCTGCTTGGGGTAGGTATTGCGCAATGCTCATAAGAGAGAAAAACTATTCATTTTATTAATATATATTCATTAATTTTTATGGGTGACCTGGCAGTCTAGGGGTAAGGTGTCGGTCTTCTGTACTGGGGGTCCAGGGTTCAAGCCTCGGTCTAAGCATAGATTTATATGATTCCCAAACCCTTCCTTCACCTCTGACAAGGAGTGTATTAATCACAACTTGTGAGTGTGAGTAATGTCTGGTCTCCATCGTGGTTCGGATTTCACGTTAAGATGTAGGTCCTCCATTTCATCTCACAATCACCCTACCATTACACATTAGCGTAAGTGTGTATAACCCGAATGGGTAGTAAGACGCGGTTCAAATACCAAAATTAATTTTTATATTGTCTTTTTTTTTCAGTTTACCAAGACAGTAACTAGTACATGCTCAAAATAAAAATAATGACAGCTTTAATTTCTAAGTTTTCTAAATATTACTTTATTTTTGAGAACCAGACTATTGGAAAAAAAAGCTATTTAAAAGATTAAAATGTTACATTATTGGAACACCACAAATTACTAACCATCCGGGCCTTTCGAATATTTACCCTAATTAGGGTTAGATTTAAGGAAGGTAAAATTTAGAGCAATTGTATACGCATTTGCTTGGAGGTGGAGTATAAACCCATTTAGAAAAAAACCGCCCTCAATATATCCAACCGGTATTCAAACCTCGACCACCCAGTTAACGGCAGTCCTGTAGATTAGGTGATTCATGACACTCTAAACTGCGAAACCACCAGTGGATGTTGTGCTTGTTAACAGGCACACGTCAACCTCAGCTGTTTAGTGCTCGCCTCAGGACCCGATGTTCGTGGGTTCAAACCCAGCCGGGATTAACGGATTTTTCTTGGGCGATAAACATTCGTAGCACAACTTCCTTAGGAGGGAAAGTAAAGCCGTTAGCCCCACGTTGATTGTGATATAAAAAAGAGCCCTGGAAGGTACGTGAAAATACCTCTCCCGGAAAATTGTTTAGGTCCTTTCAGTCTCGCTCAAAGAAATTATTGTGTGCTGATATAATCAGTCGGCTCAGAAATTGCACGTTATATATATATATAGTGATTCGAACATGTATTTTTTTATTTGAGGTATTTAACGAGCACTTTCTGAACCGAATGATTATATCAACACACAATAATTTCTATGAGCGAGAGCGAAAGGGCCTATCAATTTTACCGGGAAAGGTATTTTCATATACCTTTCAGGGCTCTTTCACATGCCACAAACACCATGGGACCGACGGCTTTACTTCTCCTCCGAAGGAAATTGTGCTACGGATTGTTATCGCTCAAGAAAAATCCGTTGAACTCGTCTGGGTTTGAAACCATGAACACCGGGTACTGAGGCGAGCACTTTACCCTCAATACCACCGAGGTCGACTCAAACATGTCGTTCTTGATTTTACTAAAACAAATCCTGTTTCCAGGTCAATAATCTCCTCTATAGTTTATAACAAGGCCTGACAGATTAACAAGCATAGAACATGATGTGAAAATGAACCCCCACAATCGCCCCGTCTCCCCCTCACTTCCCAATAATTAGGACATAATATTCATTACGCTCCCTGCCCTATGGCTACGTGTAAGAGTGACGTCATACACCACATATGGGACCACACGACCTCACATAGGTATATAAAGCAAGATTCTGGTGAGAAGAACATTAATTAGTTAAAAATAATAATTTTAGCACATTTTTTTTACATAATATCTGTTCAAGGTTAAACGAATATGCGTACACGTTAACGTGATGAGAAAGGTTGCGTTTATAAGAAGTATTCCCGCATTTGCGCATGGATGAAGAATGGAAAAACATTCAGGGAAAACCATCCTCGGTACATCCAACCGGGATTTGAGCCTCGATCTCCCTGTCATCGGGCGTTTAGTGTATTTTGAGAGTGAAGACTTAGACCATGCAACCACCGAAGCAGGATATTTAAAAAGTTATTGAAACTATCAATTAAGGTAGCATGCCCATTCTGGAAGGTCTTTTATCCTTACAAAATACTACCGTACAGTAGGATTTTGGTAGGAAATAAGGCCCTACATGGTGGGGTTCCTACCAAAACTATGGTATACTTTCACGTATTCATACGTCGGGTCACGTGATCTGCAGCTGTCACTTTTCATATATATTATCAATATCTATAAAATAACACTAATAATTATGGTAAAATGTTATCAATTTTAACCGTAAGAGAATATGTTTGTTTTTTATAAACTTTCCTTTCTACCAGAATCCTACTATAGATTATTCATTATTATTAATATTATTTTCTCTCATCGCGTCTTACTGCCCGTCCGGAATAATTGCATAATTACAATAGTTGTGCAGGAATGAATAGTGTTTAAACCAATTAAAAATTGCGAAGAGGGAGAGTCGGAAGATATTTCAGTAAAATCACCCTCAGTTTACATCAGGTTAGGGATTCGAACCCTGACCTTACTGTAACCGTAAAACTAGAATATATGAGTCTGAGAGTAGTAAATAATACCCCCATTGGTGGGCATGCGGACTACTATTAATGTTCAACGCTTTAGCTCAGTCTACAGTGTGTTTACCTATTGTGGAAAAGGTTACGTTTTCGAAAATAGGATAGGTAGAAAAATGTATCGATGGTGGTATTAGTGAGTTTTCAACCCAAAGGTCGGTACTGATATTTATTTTTCGTCCATTAGAAGCTGATGCACTAAATACTTTGGTCGGTTAATGCTTTTGCCATAAAAACTGAAAAAACACGGAACTTTTTCTCGCGTTCCTTAAATCCCCAACTTAAAAAACTATGGGAGAACCCGGGATGTTGACCCAACAAGTTGGCATGAATAAATGCGGCTTACTCCTTGCCATATGTTAGCTCCCAACATGTTGGCCAACACGTTGGGTCCAGCTTGTTACTTAATAAGCAAGGCAGACAAATTACAATACAATGGAGGGGAATGCCACCCAGAAATGAAACAATTCCGCTCACTCTTAAACGCTATTACGCCTCCTTTCCTCTTTTTTTTTTTTTCTTCTAAAAGTTCCATTTTAAGACAACAGCTAATATATTTTGGGAGGAAAACTTACACATAGGCGTAAAAAAAACCAACTAAATTATTGATAAAAATTGTGTTATGTTTACCTGTCCGAATATCAAACTAAGGAATTAAATTAAAACCGTTGCACATATAATAATATCATGCACGTGTTTGTAAGGGCTGGAAGTAATCGTCTACTTCACTCGCTAGAGTAAACGACTGTTTGTAGTTCAGTTTTGGTGAAAGGTTTTGATATATTGTAAACGAATGTTATCATCCAGTGAAAGATATTCCTCCTCCTTCCTGAAGATCCGACACCTTAGCTCAGTCAGTAGCAAGTCTGCATACTGTGCCGAGGGTCCCGGATTCGTTTCACGGCACGGCCTGATATTAACCATTGGTGAAATGTGGGTGACCCTTTAACACAGATGGATTAATGGACACGGGTTGGCTAATGTGTCTGATCTAGATATAAATTAATATATAAGTTGAGTGCTGATATAATAAATCTGCTCATAAAAAGTATGCTAAATATCAAAGTTTTTTTTAAATAAACTTTTTTTTTGAACCCACTGATTATATCAGTACATGATTTATAGATTAACTACCCACCTCGGTGGCGTAGTTGACTAACGCGTCTTGTCGTGTTGAGCTCTACTGCTGAGGACGGGGAGATCGAGGTTCGAATCTCGGTCGGGTGAGCTGGGGGTGGTTTTTCCTAAATTGCCTCCACGCAAATGCGGGTTCACTTTCTCTAATTCAACCTTCCCAACTCCTAATTCATTAGAGTAATTAGTACTTAAAGCGTATAAACCGAACGGGTATTAAGACGCGGTGCTAAATATTATTATTATTATTATTATAGATTAACTTAAATCTAGAATACACACAACACCCAACACCGTGGCTGTTAATTCATCACTGTGGAAGGGAACACCCACATTTCATCAATTATACACTTTTCGGTCATGCCGGGAATCAAACCCGGGACCTTTGGCTCAATAAACACACTCTACCAGCTGAGCTAAAGCGTCATACTAGATTAACTTAACTCTAGTAAAATACCCTCACAGCCCCCCCCCCCCTCCAATAGTCTCTCAACCGTTTATCAATCACTGTAAGATGGGAAACATCAATGTCACTAGTAAATAGTTTATAAGACCGTAACCGGGGATCTTACCGTGGACCCTCGACAAAACCTGGTTGAGCTAATTTTCGGATCGGGTACTCTCATACACGGCAAAAAAAAAAAAAATTGAATTAGTGCCAAGTTACTTCCCTGAAACACACAGATCTGAAGGAGGAAGCCATCACGTCATAGATTTCCATATTCATGACGACATTTACATTTGGTTCGGGATTAGGGAGTGGGCAGATGAGACCATCCACCTTCCCTCAACATCCACCCCTTACACAATGTTATTTGATGTTAACTTTTTTTTTTTAGTTTGGTAGGAATGAAGAAATATTTCATGAACCTGGGATTAAATTTTTGGCACAAAGTTAAGGAGAAAAAAAACCTTCTAAAAATTGGTTTATAAAGATGAAATAAATTTACTTCAAAAGGATGTTATATTCTTAAGATTTATAAAATATATATACGATGGTTATAATGTTAAATGGTTTAAAATAAAATTTTAAATACGAGTTTGTTTTTTTAAAGCTAGGAACACGATCAATTTTACGTCGACGAAACAAGGGCAAACTACACCGAAGAAATTGTCTGCATAACATAAACAAATTAATGAAGTACTAAATATCTATGTTGACGTTACTCGCATTATGATTAGCTACAGTAGCACCATGGCTTCTTTGGTGCTGACTGACAGCTTTGAAAAGTTACCAGAACAAATTATGTATTCCTCCGCCGAACCAAATGATCTGCAAAAACATGTGTTTAGAAGCTGTCACTTCTGTCTGTCAAAATTTAGCTATATACCTAAATGTTGACTGTCAAGTCAGCTGTGAGCTGTCAGTCAGCACCAAAGAAGCCACGGGGCTACTGTAGCTAGAACACGTGGTACCCTTCACTTAACGTTCACGCAACATATAAGTTCTCCTCTAAACAACTCCTTTAAGTTAAGTGAATGAGAACCAGCTTCGGTGGCCTCATGGTCCAAGCCGTCACTCATGTTAGACTAGACTGTCGATGATCGGGAGATCTGGTTTAGAATACCAGTCGGATGTACTGGGGGTCGGGTTCTAGAATAGTTTTCCCAACCTCCATGCAAATGCGGGTACACTTCCTCTAATTCAAACTTCCTTATCTAAAACTCACTAACGTTATTAGTACATATGCCTACAGGCTAAACAGGTAGTAATAAATAGTGCTAAAAAAAGTGAACGTAAAGTTAACTGCATCGTGATAGCGTTCATTTAAAAACACGAAGAGAATATTTACGTCACGTGAACATTAAGTGAACATTCATTAAGTTGTTTGTGATTCCATAATATTAATAAAAAATATTTTTTTATTCATGTCATACTGGATATGTTATAATAATTTGGTTTATTTAAAGTGAACTTTCTGATCCTAATTATATCAACAAACGACTTAAAAACTAACTTAATTATAGAATAGACACAACACCATGTCTCTCAGCTATTAATGAATCAAATAAAAGAAAAACCTTGTATGTGATTAATTAATGGTTGTGAATGAAATATGAAAGTTGATAAATCTGTCTGTCACACATGGAATAAAATCCGAAACCCTTAGCTCAACTGGGATACGTGCTGTAAATTGAGCTAAAGTATTTGAACCCTACAGATATCTCATGTTGAAAATTTGATTGGGATTTTTTAATTATAAATTTAAACTGTACGTTCCTTAAAGTTATTCATGTACCACCGTTTATTCTATTTTCATTAAGGTCAAAATTTTGAAAAATATTGGTAACCGAGACCTACTGATGGGATAAAAACTATTTATCTTTACTTTATCGCACCCCTCTGGTAGAGAATGTATTGTGATCATCAAAAAAATCGAGCTAGAGATGTTGATGGATATCGACGTTTCAGTCAACATCGGTGATCTTGGGGTAGAGTGCTCGAGTCTGGATCCAATGTCCATGAGTTCAAACCCAGCCGTGGTCAACGGATTTTTCGTAAGCGATAAAACTATAGTAGCCCCGTGGTTTCTTTGGTGCTGACTGGCAGCTCACAGCTGACATCTGACAGTCGACATTTAGGTATATACCTAAATTTTGACTGTCAGTAGTGAAAGCTGATAAACACATGTTTTTGCAAATCATATGGCTAAGCGTAGGGATACATAATTTGGTCTGGTAACTTTTCAAAGCCGCCAGCTGTCAGCATCAAAGAAGCCATGGGGCTACTTAAATTTGATGTTTCAGACCCCTTGAACCCAAAAGAGTATTTATTGAAATGCCATCTATCTATATTTAAGCCTAGAGCCTAAACCATTTTATTGATCAGGCTAAAAGTTGGTATCTAGCGCATTCACAATGTTTCTCAAAAGTTTTTCTAAAATATCCTTCCAAACCTAAAATTAATGGTATTTTACTTTAGGGTGAAAAGAGAAAGAATCGATTTTATCAAATTAATTTAGAATGATTTTGATTATATTAGGTATATAAGCACCGTTTAACATTATAGAGAGGAATTCCAGGCCTCCACTGTGGTTCGGATTCCACGTTAAACTGTAGGTCCTCCATTTCATCTCGCAATCACCCAACCATTACACATTAGCGTAAGCGCGTATAACCCGCACGGGTAGTAAGACACGGTGATGATAATAATAATAATAATAAAATTAAAGACAAAACAGCACATTTTATTTTGCCATGAAAATGACTTTAATAGTGTACTTTACATGCGCTAAAATTTCAAATTTTGATCATATCTGCGCAACTATTTAAAATACGGAATAATTTATCATTGCAAAGTTTTAGTGCTATTATATAAAAAAAAAATTTGATTATAAGTAGTATATAATTTTAATAAAAACAATAGTTTCTTAGATATTGGTAAATATATTTTTTTAAATTGAGTTCTGGAAAATTGATTGTTATGCCCTTTGGTGAACAAAGATGTTTCTTTTTACTCAATATGTTTACGTAACAGCGTATACTATTTCGTTCATGATCTTTGTTGAATTGTTTCTGTAACGATGTGTAATATTTAGTTTTACATATATTACGAGCTTTGAATAGATATTTCCGTTTTTAGGCAAAAGAGTGAGAAAGTTCGTGCCGCGCACCGTACTATATATTTAATGTAATTTAGATAACTTCTGAAGATGGTATTTATAATATACCGAAATATTTTGATAAAATAAGTCTACAGCTGGCCTTCAAACCAAGAAATTAAAGGAGAAAGTGAATTTTTTTTTTCAAACAGGACATTAAATTATACGTTTTATATCAAAATATATGAAATAAAAATAACCTGTCTAGTTAAATTTCACACTGCATGATCGATTTATTTTATTTATTGACTTATGTCTAAAATTCAAGTATATATTATAATCCAATATCAATAGTTTCCTTTTAATTTTATGATATATTATGTAATATTTTATTAATATTGTACCTTTTATACTATTGTATTTGACATTCCTTATTGTTTCCCTTTAATTATTATTATCATTAGAACCAAATCTTACTAACCGTTCGGGTTATGCACACTTACGATAATATGTAATGGTAGGGTGATTGTGAGATAAAATGATGGACCTACAGCTTAACGTGGAATCCGAACCACAGTGGAGGCCTGGCATTCCTCACATTCACAAGATGTCTTGTCAGAGGTGAAGGAAGGGTTTGGTATTCAGATAAATCTGTGCCGGGACCAATGATTGAACCCCGGCCGCCAGCATAGAAGTATGACACCTTACCCGTAGACCGCCAGGTCACCTTTCCCTTTAATTATCTAAACTCTAAAGTGTTTCAATAGAATACTATTTTTTCAAAATAGCTATTTCTTTTTTTTAAACTCAAATGGTATACCGATTAATTTTCAACATTAATTTATTATTTACGATTGTATTTACTAAAAATTCTATATGTTCAATTCTTTAAGTTTTAAAGCCGTTCAATCTTTTCTATATGTATTTAATATTTTTATTGTAATTATAAATTGTCAAATTTCATGCAAATGTGGGTACATTTTCTATAAATACAACCTTCCTAATCCCTAAAATCATCAGCGTAAATAGTACATGAGCGTATAATACCAAACGAGTAGTAAGACGCGGTACTTGAAAATGTATTAGAATGTAAATTAAAATAATATTGAATCGTGCCCAACCTTGACATTCGGTTCAATAGCAGCCCCCCACCAGGACAAGCACCAGCTGTCCTTGAACAGCTGTTAAGGTCCTCTAGCCTTGGCCGAGATGATGGAGGGGTTCGAATCCAGGTCACACGCTCCCTCCCAACACCACGAGGTGGCCTTCATTCACACCGGCCGGCTCTGCCGGGCTCATGCGACAGGTATAACCGGCAGAAGGGAGCGCGAGTAATTTTACAGTTTTTATAGCATTAAAAATTTGTTTGACCAAAATAAATCAAATATCTCTCCAGTAGTAACATAGAGTTTAGTTTTCTGCACATTCTAATATCAACAGATCTTGAATATCTGTCAAGGGTGTCCTGATATGTTGTCAAAACTTTATAAATAAAGAGAAAAATTTTGACAAAATTCCAGGACACCCTTGACATATATTCAAGATCTGTTGTTATTAGCATGTGCAGAAAACTAAACTCTATGTTACTTCTGGAGAAAATTTTGATTTATTTTGTCAAAAAAAAATCAATTCTTTAAAAACTGTAAAAATACTTTGCGCTCCATTCTGCCACACCTTAAGAAACGTACAATACCAGAATAGAAAAAAATAATAGTAAAAAATAGGCAAGGGAGTTTTTTTTAATGTTCATGTACGAATCCAGATCATCTGTGCTGTGTATGGTTTTTTTCAAAATTATGTTTCACTCTTCCCTCCACTCAAATTCGGGCACACTTCTTCTAAATATACCCTTCCAAATCCTAAAACTATTAGCGTAATAATATATAAGCGTATAACCTGAATGGGTAGTAAGACGTGGTGCTAAAAAAAAAGCGGGGTGACCCCGGGGGGGG
>CABFVX010001441.1:24569-49039 GCA_902151425.1 Timema shepardi | reverse complement strand
CCCGGGGGGGGGGGGGGGCGGATGAAAAATCTGCCTCGAAACGCTTTCAATAACCACGATGACATTTTATCGACACTTTCTGAAGCTGAGCGTCACCCCCCTCCTCTCATATTTCTTTCCGTTGACACGGAGTGAAGCCCCGCGAAATTGTAGGTGGACAAGGAGCAGTCGAGGATGATATAGCAGAGCCATTTCGAATTTAGATTGCCTTCCTCTGAAAGGGAAGAGATGAAAAATAGTGTAACAATAAGCAACAAGGGAGGAGTAAGGGGAAATATTTATAAATAGAACCGGTATACGAGACGACGTAGAGTTTAATGTTGGTCCATTTATTCAGGAAAGCGCACATGGTCATATGTATCTGTAAGAAAAACCCATAAAAAAAGTTATAGAAAAAGGATACAAAATCATACCTCAAAATTTGTAAGTAAAAACCCTCACGGAGAAAAATAAAAATTAATATGGGTTAATATAACTTTAAAAAAAACCTAATGTTTTTTTCCAACATCGCGTCTCAAGCCTTAACCGTTCGGGTTACACGTTTATGAATTACGTTAATAGTTTTTTTTAAGGAATTGGGAAGGTTATATTTAGAGGGAGTGTACCCACATTTGCGTGGAGGCAGAGTGTAAAACGTGTTGGGGGAAACCAACCTCGTTTTATAAAGAAAAACACTCGGAGATGATTTACCACATGTAGATTTATCATTGTGTTTTCCCCCCCATCTGCTCTAGACACTAATGCACGTGCACTTCCTATAAAATACCTTACTCACCCCTGAGTCGTTAAATAACACTTGTTTGGAAACGTTCAGATAAATAACACAACATAGAAGCATCATTCATCATTATAGAGTTTCGAGTACAATTTTTTTGGCTAAAAAAATACTTCAATATCAGATAAGAAATCGAGATCCGTTTTCTACACCAGGTCAAACTTCCCCTAGCAACCCCTTAGCCCCACCCGAAGCCCAAATATATATATAAAACACTCGCCCTTCCATCTTCCCTAGTACAGTCCACATGTGCTTGTCCATTTACTTTAAAAATTGCATTTTTGTTTGTCTATATCAGACCCGCCTTCAGGGCCCAGATTTCTAACTCCATTTATTTTTCACGTATGGGCGGTATGGCCCGGAATGGGGTTAAAAAAATCCAATTTGAAAGGAAAAAGAGAAAGAAGGAAGAGTATACATGGCGTAAAAGGGAAAGAGAGAAAGTAAAGAATCTTTTTTTTCTTCACCCCAAGAGAGAGTATATTATAGAAGAGGAAGCAAAGAATAAAAATAATGAATTCGCGCCCGCACAAAACGAGATTGGTTATACTTCTTGTATCGCCCGCGCCAGCGCCAGTTACATCAATCATTCAGGCCTGCCAAGCGCGCGAGAGTAAAAAAATATCTTTCAGAAAATAGAGCGAGAGACTAAGTAATACCAGTGAAAATATGACGTGGCTCGCGTGTTAACATTGTTATTGCGTCAGGTTTAAACCTGTTCTTTCAGGAGATAGATGCGAAGTCCGTCGTCCGTCAAGAAGGCGATACCATGATTATCTCAAAAAGCTTTTGATCATCTAAGTGATATTTTTAATCGAGGTTAAGAAAATGAGAATACACCAGATAAAATGTTTACTAAAATAAATTAATAATATTTTGAAACAATTATGAGTAAAGTGGAAAAATAATTATTATTTTAATGATTGCCTGTGGCATTAAAATCCGATATCACTGTGGTCAAACCAAAGCCCATTATCCGCATACAATTAGCAACTTATTTTTAGCCTACCAACAGTAATGTGTTTTTAAATAAATACTGAAAAAGGCGTAACCATGATATGTGCTGTTGAAAAATTTGTGGCACGAAAAAAACAAGCTCAGTCATCTCATTAACTATCTATAGGTACCAACCGTATAGTCATAATACTACTATATTGTACTGTTACACTGGTTCTAAGTTGTACAACATATAAATATGTTACTTATATTTATAGTTATCCATACTATTTTATTATGATTGCTGCATTATGCAGATTGGCCAGTGATCCATGAACGGCACTCTCCCATTCTTACTCTGTGCAAATTTGGGTACAATTAATCTAAATTCTACCTTATTTAGTCCCAGTCTATTAACATAGTGACAATAGTGCGTATAGCCCGATAGTGCGTATAGCAGTAGTGAGACGGGGTGAGAAAAAACTTTTTTTTATATATATAGCATTTTATTAAACATATATTGTATCCCACGTCTTACTACCCACCCAATATATTTGCATATTCACTCTAACAGAGTATAGATGAGTAAGATAGAATTAAAAAGCTGAGTACCCATATTTTCAGGTCATAACCATAGAGGGGGGAACTACCTAACATAACCAGCACGATTTGACCTTACCATCCCAGGCAAATCAGACAAGATGAGACAGACGCCTTTGTCGGCACTGTCTCCATTTAATAATGGAGCATACATTCTTTCTCCCCCACCCCCCTCACCATCCACAATCCCTCCAGCGTCTCTCTAACCGTTCAAGTCATACTCTTAAGTAATAATTACGCTATTACATTATAGACGAATAAGGTTGAATTTGGGGGTGATATGTACCCTCATTTGAAGGGATGGAGAGTGGAAAAACATTTAGGACAAAATAACCTCAGTAGACCCGAGTTCGAACCCAAATCTTCCCATCATCATCAGTCTAATTTATTGCGAGAGTGATGACTTAGGGCATTTGTCCACCGAAGTGGGTTAGAATTTGAAACAATATACATTTATCAACATAGCTTAGTTTCTATGGGTTTTAATGGATAGTTGAAATAGATAAGTTTATAAACTATAAAAGTATCACTAAAATTATATATTATTATTATTAATAGCACCGCGTCTTACTACCCGTTCGGGTTATACGCACTTAATGCAAATGTGTAATGGTAGGGTGATTGTGAGATGAAATGGATGGACCTACAGTTTAACGTGGGATCCGAACCACGGTGGAGGCCTAGCATTCCACACATTCACAAGTTGTGATTAATACACGTCTTGTTAGAGGTGAAGGAAAGGTTTGTAAACAGATAAATCTGGTAAATGTATATAAAATGTGTTGTTTTTGGTTTATATTTAGGGAATAAAATAATCATAATATTTTATTAACTTTTAATATTAAAAATATAAGTGTAAGGTTCTCCTTAACCAAATCAAAATACTTTCTGATATATTTTTATTATTTGGTAAATTGAAAGTTATAGCGCTTGACAACTGACGAACGCCTAATTATAATAACAATATAGGTAGATCAAGTGAGAACAATCTGTGAATACCCGGAATTTGCACGCTCCAAACTCTGAATTAAAGCCCGCGTGATACGAAGACAAATACATTCACGGGGATGACAGCGAAAGAAAGACTATTCTTGCCAGTAGACTAATAAACACGCTTTGTCAAGATGTCATTGTTAGCAAGATGGCTGCTACACCTTCTTTTTAATCAGGCAGACATCACAAACAACAATACAAATATTACAAATCCAAATGTTCCAATAAATACTCCAAAAATAATTAAAGATGAGAATTCCAACCACACACCTGTAAAACCATCAAACTAATGATTGTATTTTGTATTTTTTTTTAATCCTCTTTTTGGTCAAGATCTATATTGGTAAGATTTTGTTTGGTAGAGAGAAACTTTTAAAAAATACATGATTTTTTTAAAGTGAACTTTTATAATATTTTAGTATATTATTAGTGTTAATTTAAAGGTAATATTTTTCAAAAACCACCTCTGCAGATCACACTTGGCGCATGAATACGTGAAAGTATCTCTAGCTTTATCTAATCTATAAAATGACTTTATTTTATTTATTACTAAAGGTTCTATACCTCACAGCAAGGTCAGTCGATATGTTTATCAACCCGCTTAGGTGGCCGCATGGTCTGACGCGCTACCCTCAGTCACAGTGAACTAGACCACTGACGACGGGGAGATTGAGGTTCGAATCTGGGTCGTATGTATTGGAGGTGGTTTTTCCAAAATGGTTTTCCCCTCTCCCTCCACGAAATTAAGGTACGCCCTCTATAAATATAACCTTCTTCATTTCTAAAACTATTAGCTTAATTAGTACATAAGCGTATAATCCGAATGGGTAGTAAGACACGGTGCTAAAAAAAGAAAAAAAAGGAAGGTTAGGACCAAATATTAGCTCCTACAAAGTGACAAATTATCACATAGGTTACTCAAAGAGATGAAAGACAATAGTCCTGTTCTAAAGGGGTCAGGGGTTCAATCCTCGGTCCCGGCACAGATTTATCTGATTACCAAACCCTTCCTTCCCCTCTGACAAGACGTGTATTAATCACAACTTGTGAATGTGTGGAATGCCAGGCCTCCACCGTGGTTCGGATCCCACGTTAAACTGTAGGTCCTCTATTTCATCTCACAATCACCCTACCATTACACATTAGCGTAAGTGCGTGTAACCCGAACGGGTAGTAAGATGCGGTGCTAATAGTCATAAAAACTACCTCAGGATATATTAACAGAATAAAACGTGGGACTAGTAACACGTGCTGAAGTGTACGCATGCGCGGTCACAAATCTGTCGAACCGACGATTTTTCTAACTCGATGTGAAAAACTTTAGTTTTACAAATATCATCCATGTTTGGTCTGAATACCCCACATACGTTCAGATACTTGATCTTATCAGATTAAAAATCAGTGTTTGTCAGACAACGGTCTGATCGTATGTAGGTAGGTACCTTAGTACTAGAATCAATACAACATCAGTCTTCCAGTCAAAAAGTTATCAATTATAAATTTTCAGCCATACCGGGAATCAAATTTGGGACCATCTAGATAGTATTTATAGACGATGATTTTTTTAAATAAAATATATTATTGTGAAATCATGCAATTTGTGTTTATAACAGTATGACTTGATCTTGATCGGGAAAATTTACGCAGCTAATACGCTACTCTCCACAGGAGAAAAATAAAGGACCGTAAAGGGGCTAGTATAAATCAGGGTGCTAATTTCTTTTATTCATTTTATCTTCCATTCAAGGGGCTAATTTTTAAACCTTGCAATTTTTTGTTTCAAATCAACAAATACTTCATATAGTTTGAATTCTATTTTTGTGAAATTTCCTATTTTTACAGTTTTTTTCCCCCTAGAACAACAAATTTCCCTGTGTTTTTTGGGCTATTGCTTTTTTTTGGAGGGCGGGGGAGGGGGGGAGCGTAAAAAACCCTGTATAACTCCATTGGGAGACCAAAGGCCAGGATTAACCTTTTTGAATTATGGATTTTAATGGCAATTATTTGCTGTTGGAAAACTCATGTTCCCTCTGGATTCAAAGTTTATATTAAAACATCCCACAATATTTCAATTGTTACGAAAACCACATTAAGCATGGTTATTCAAATTTTACTTAATCCTTAAAACATAAAACAAAAAATACAATATAATCAATTAAATAATATTTGTTTTAGAAATGTAAAATGCTCATGCTATGAACACGGTAATTTTACAAACACTCAAATGTTCAAATAATTGAATTAGGGTAAATGCGGCCCAAAATAAACACTGATGATGAATAAACCAGTAGAAGAAAGGTAAAAAAAAAAAAGCCATCCAACACGCTGAATCGTGGTATCACTACACCAGTAATAAATTATACACACACTGGCATAATTTCCGCGCCAATGGTCAACTCCATACAAGCCGGATTAGACCCTTTATTTAATACTGAAAAAAAAGGGCTAGTGTGTCCATTAGCCAGCGAGAATTTTAAGCTCGTTATGTTGGCAACATGATAGAGGGTACTAGACCCTGTGACTAATCAATACAGTCAACATGGAATGTCTAAAGTGACCTTTTTGTTTCCTCTGTAAATATATATATATATATATCGAAAACTTGTCTAAATACTCCATATTGCTGTTTTGTTTCACAGAAAATGTGGGTTGTGAGAACGAGTCTGTTTTGTTTTAATATGGAGTATATAAGATGCACTTTCTGAACCAACTGATTACTTTAGCACAGTGGCGGCTCGTAGATAAAATTAGTGGGGGGTGATGCTCCAGAATTTTTTTAACCTTAGTTTTAAAATTGTGTACAAGGAAAAAAAATGTCTAAAAAGAAAATGTATTCAGGAACTTGATAAAATATTAATAAAAAGTATGTTTTATTGCCTTAAACTTAAATTGTTACAGTTCAAGCTTGATCTATTCATTTAAAAATGAAATCCATTATTTTTGTTTTAATTTGCACAGAAAGTTCAATAATTTTCTCCTTGATCTCTGGATGACAATTGAGGAAATTTTTCTACAATGAAAGTAGTGCAAGCGCATTTAGTCTTTCTGTTAAATAAAATAACCGAAAAAAAATCAATCGAATAGAGTAGTTGGAAGCAGAATAATAATCTAATTCTACACTCTTTTTCACTTTATCACATTCAAGAATATACTACACGGGTTTTAAGCACAACACACGCAGAGTAAAAAAAAACCACTTCCTTCCACCATCTCGCCAGAGCCTACACTGCGAGAGCAACAGTGCTCTCTCTACCTGGCAGTCCCGCCTTCTTCCTCACTTCTCTCCTATGTGAGTATGCGCATAACGGTCAAACACTACGTCGCTGGCACTGTGAAGCGCACAGTTCCATACAAAGATGTTTGTATATTTTTAATAAACTGGGGGAGGGCAACTGAATTACTGACATTAAGCTTAAGGAATATATATTGTAATACAAAAATAAAGATAGAATTAAAGAAAAAAAGGACTCATTATATTAAATGTTATCGATAATATCAAGTGTAAATAGGGGGTGATGCAGTGCCGATACATGAGCCGCCACTGCAGTTTATCACATGACTTACAAACTCATATTACTCTCTTTTTTTTAAGCACCGCGTCTTACTACCTGTTCAGGTTATACGCATATATGATAAATTATTCTAATGGCGTAGGAATGAGGAAGGAAGCATTTTAGAGGTAGTTTACCCCTATTTGCGTTAAAGGAATGTGGGAAACCATTTAGGAATAACCACTCTCAATAGACTCAACTGGGACTCGAACTCCGATCTCCCCGGCATCACCAGGCAGTCTAACACGAGAGTAACGCCTCCACTGGATGGTAATTATTTACCTCTATGATAGGGGAGTTCCCAATTTTACAAAAGATTGTGCATTTTCAACCAATCAGTCCATTCAAATTTGGCTTGATTTTTATTTGATTTTTTTGTTGTCAGTGAATCTTACCACCCACTCGGGCTGTACGCATGTATACTAATTACGCTAACATTTTAGGTATGATGAAGGTAAAATTTAGAGGAAGCGTACCCGCATTTGCATGGAGAGATAATGGAAAACCATTTAGGAAAAATCACCCTCAGTGTACACCCAAACGATATTCGAGCCCCGATCTCCTCTTCATCAGACTTCCAGTCTTATGGTGAGAGTAACTTAGTTCCTAAGTTAACTATTTGTTTAAAATAACAAGTACTGGTGACCAGACTCGATGGCCGCATGGTCTAAGGCATCATTCTAAAGGTAAACTAGACTATCTATGACAGGGTGATCCGAGCTCGAATCCCAGCCGGTTGTAACGAGTGTGGTTTTACCAAAAAATTGTTTTACACTCTCCCTTTAAGCAAATATTAATACACGTCTTCTAAATTTGACCTTCCTTATCCCTGACTCGTTATTAGTACGTATGCATACAACTTCAATAGGTCGTAAGACGCGGTGCTAAAAATATTACTATTTTATAGTATATCTCGTGTTGAGCTCAACCGCTGAGGACGGGGAGATCGAGGTTCGAATCTCGGTCAGGTGAACTGAGGGCGGTTTTTCCTAAATGGTTTTCCACTCTTCCTCCACGCAAATGCGGGTTTACTTCCTCTAATTCAACCTTCCCAATTCCTAATCCATTAGAGTAATTAGTACTTAAAAGCGTATAACCCGAACGGGTAGTAAGACGTGGTGCTAAATATTATTATTAATATTATTATTATAGTATATCAATTGTTCGCTAGAGGTCTTTACTGCTGGCGTTTATAATTGGCTGGACTTTTATTAAGTTTCAGTTGTGAACCATTCAATGTGGAACAAATTTTAAAAGTGTAACGCGTGCAATACACATGAACAAATAATTGTATGGATGTAGACCAAGCTTAAATAATAAAAATAAAAGTTCGGTGATCCTTACCACATCGGCTCTTATCGCTTCAAAACAGCTCGTAAAATACGCTATATTTAAATTTTACCCATTTTCATATTCTTGTATCTTCACAACTATCTGAGATACGAAATAAATTATCATTGTAAAGTTGTAGTAGTATTAAAAATTAAAAATCTTTACTTGACATATTATATTATTATACTAGTATATAGCCCCCACATGACTGACTCACTCACTAATATTAATGTTTACCCACTTACAGATGAGCTAGAAACTTGAAATTTGGCAAACTTATAGCTTCTAGCCTGTAACCGACAGGAAAATATAAAAAAAAAAATTTTAAGCCCCCAAAAAATTCAAAATGTCGGAGCAACCTTAAAGCCTTTATTTGGACGTCTCTTGTGGCTAAACGGTAAGACCTATAAAACAAACGGCTGTGTAATTACATTAGTTTACATCCACTTGCAAAAAAAACTCACTGGGGGTTTGGGGACGAGGCCCCCAATGAGCAAAGCGAGCGTCTTTATAAAACCAATAATTTCCGAGATAATGGCACATTAAAAATTATTATTAGCACCGCGTCTTACTACCCGTTCGGGTTATACGCACTTGCGCTAATGTGTAATGGTATGGTGATTGTGAGATGAAATGGAGGACCTACAGTTTAACGTGGAATCCGAACCACGGTGGAGGCCTGGCATTCCCCACATTCACAAGATGTCTTGTCAGAGGTGAAGGAAGNACTTACGCTAATGTGTAATGGTAGGGTGATTGTGAGATGAAATGGAGGACCTACAGTTTAACGTGGAATCCGAACCACGGTGGAGGCCTGGCATTCCCCACATTCACAAGATGTCTTGTCAGAGGTGAAGGAAGGGTTTGGTAATCAGATAAATTTATGCCGGGACCGGGGATTGAACCCCGGCCGCCAGCATAGAAGTCCGACACCTTACCTCTAGACCACCAGGTCATCCACATTAAAAAAAAATTAAGTTTGGAAAATTGATTGCTATGCCCTTTGGTGGACAACAAAGATGTTAATTTTTTCTCATTAATTTTATGTAAAAATGTATATCATTTCATTTATGTTTTTTTGGTGGAATGTGATGCTCTTTTTTTCCCCCATCATAGTTTTGCAGCCACGTATATTATTTAGTTTCACAACTCTCACGAGTTTGTTTTTAAAAGTCTCATCTTTAGGATAATGGAAAGAAGGAATATTTTTACGATGCATCGTATCAATTATTTCATATTAAGATTGACCAAAACAAATTTCATCGGAATTTAAAATAAAGCTGAAGAATATACTGAGGTAGACCAATTAAAATTGAGGTTTAAATATTGCCAAGAAAAACCACCACAGAGGGCTTACAAAAAGTAAACTTTTAGAAGTAATTCATACCAATTTTTTTCCCTTCAAAATAAGTTATTTAATGAAACGTTGTCCTGTGCAAAGCCAAGAGAAGGGTGTTAGAAGGTATATGTTATTTGTATGGAGAAGTGTAAGGGAGAGGAGATAATTATATCTAAATTTTGTGTAATGAGAGAAGGGGTGAACTACTCACTGTCAAGCTGTTATAGTGGGGGGAGGGAGCGCTCAGGTACCAAGAGTTGGAAGAGGGGAATTATCAGGAGGTAAACAGGCCGATTTTATTCTCCACGTGATTCACACAACGTTTATGAAACTTAATACAATTAAAACCAAGCCTCTTTAAACATACAAGATTCAATAAAGAAAATACTTGCACGTGTGGGTACGCAAAGAAAGGCGTCAGTCTCATTTAGCATGGTTTGCCGGTGATGAGGTTGGGGTTTTACCACAATCTATCTACAACATTTTCTACAAGTTGGATTGGGCACTGCTATCTTGAAGAACTATTTCCTCCCCGTGGTGAATTGGGCACTTCTATCTTGCAGTACTATTTCTTTCCCATGGTGGATTGGGCACTTCTATCTTGCAGTACTATTTCTTTCCCATGGTGGATTGGGCACTTCTATCTTGCAGTACTATTTCCTACCCATGGTGGGTTGGGCACTACTATCTTGCAGTACGATTCCTCCCAAAACAGGTATGGCAGTGCTTGCCTAACCAACCCAAAGCAACCTAACCACCCCTCCCAAATAATTAATACTACCTTGAACAAACTGTATGGAGTAGCTAACGTTCAGCTGAATGTCCTACACTGAAGTGAGGTCTGCTGGCGATTTATAGTATTCGTTTTAAATAATATTATACTGTGATGTACCCAATACACCTGTTTAAAATTCCTTTTAGTTGAGTCAACAGTGCCCAATCCACCCGCTTACAATTCCTCCTAGTTGAATAGACGTTGCTCAATCCACCTGTTTAAAGTTCCTCCTAGTCGAATACACGTTACCCATTCCACCTGTTTACAATTCCTTCTAGTCGAATATACGTTACCCAATCCACCTGTTTATAGTTCCTTCTAGTCGAATATACGTTACCCAATCCACCTGTTTATAATTCCTTATAGTCGAATACACGGTATCCAATCCACCTGTTTATAATTCCTTATAGTCGAATATACGGTACCCAATCCATCAATCTCTCACATAAAAAAATTCTACAATCCACCCCCACCCATTAATAATAATATGCAATTGGATTTGACAACATTAGCCCTACATTAAAAAGTCATCCCAACATCAAGCAATTTTCACCATTGACGATAGAAACATAGCGACCTAAAAAAAAACCTTTTGGTTGTGCATTAATTTACTAATTTATTTATTTAGTGAGCACCAAGGCAGTACAGGACCAATTTATTTACTAGCTTGGAACGGCATGGCCTGATGACATCACCGTGCACAGCTTGTTATCAGCATAATAATTCCATTAGCATTTAGATGAGGGTGCACGAAGCACTCCTTTGGTAATTGGGTCGGTGATGTAAAGTACTGCCGTATCGACCGTGCCAAGCCATCTCTCGAAGGACACACCGGTTTCGTGTCACATCCCTGAGACGAGTGTGACGGTCACAAAATGTGACAACAAAGTGACTGTTTGGTGTTTTTTTGACGTAACAACACAGGCGACACGACCTCTGGTTAATGATAATAACAATCCGCTACGCAGTTTTTTTTAGATTGTTTATTTTAGTGTTACCAACACATGGAGTTTGTCACTAAATTAAAAGGAGGGAGTGTTATATTCCATCAATTCTTAACCAGGGGGAGCCACGAAAGGTATTTTTGGGGGGCCTAAAAAAAATTGAAAATGTTATTTGCTTATTACTGAAGTCAATTATCTTAAAATATTTTATTTTGGAAGAAAGAATTTGATGATCATAAGCATGAAAGTACGGTAGACTCTAGATTTTCCTGGCTAATTGGGTGATAGGGGGGGGCGGGGAAGCACGGATAATAGAAATCACGGCTAATACAAATAATCCCCATCTGTTTACCATTGCCCTTCAAAATGTGCTGCCCTATGTTTCTTATTTATGTAGAAGGGGATTTTCCACAATGGTAAATATTAAAAGAAGCAGATAACTATTCCGAATCGACTCCTGCATGCTAATAACATTAAGTAATACAATCGAAACAAGAATAGACCAATTAGTGGAAAGTGTTCTACAACAGAGGTTCCATTAAATACATTTAGGTAAGTTAATTTCCGTTTTGTTTTATTTGTTTGTTATTATAATCAGTAAATAAAGCTAATATTTTAGAATAAATCTTAATGATTAATATTTTAGTAAAAACTAGGGACTGCGAAAATATTTTAGGATATTCAAGGGGCCCGTGAGCAATAAAAGGTTAAGAACCACTGTGCTATTCAATCTTAATCAAGGCAAGTGTGAATATAATACTCTCACTAATTGTTAGCAAGCACCGCGTCTTACTACCTGTTCAGGTTATGTACTAATTACGCAAGGTGTGTTAAGAGATGAGGAAGGTTGAATTTAGATGAAGTGTATCCATATTTGCGTGGAGGGAGAGTGGAAAACTACCCTCAGTATACAAGATCAGGATTCGAACCCCGATCTCCCTGTCATCGGCAGTCAAGTATATTGCGAGAGTGACGCCTTAGACCATGCGGCCACCAAATAAAGTATCTCACCACTAAACACACCAGATTCACCTAGGTCAGTACACAACACTAAACGACAAACCTTATTTTTTAATAAGACCGACTCATATTTTACAATATATAATATAGTATTTAGATTTTTTTATATTTAATGGGACAAAATTTAAAAAGTATTAATAAGGAGGATAGTTTTAAAGGGAATGCACACTTATTACCGTTTAGAGAAATGAGAAAACCACAATGGTTACGACATGCGTTAAGTCACCCCAGTATGACACGCCCTAGATCTGTTTTTAATTTTAAAAAAATTAACATTTCTATAGAACATGACATTGCTTGTTTTAGGGGTGGAGGGGGTTGAAAAAATAAACGTTTGCACATAAATCGCGCAAAAGTACAGGCAGAATGACATAAAAAGAGACTTATCAAAAAGTTATTAATCTTAGTTTCGTGTATTCATACATGACTTTTGACAGCTGTAAGATAAATATATATTTTTAGTGATGGATATCCTACAATAATGTGCTCTAAAAGATTATACGGATTATACCTGTTACGAGTACCTTTTTTTTACATTTTATCTTGGAGGGAGTATGGGAAAATATTTATGAAAAAAACACCCCCAGGTACACCCTAACTGGTATTCGAACCTCTATCTCCACGTTACCTGCAATCCAGTCTAACACGAGAGTGACGCGTTAAACTATTCGATCAATGATGCATTGTTATGCCAGTGACAAGACAGGTGTTTTGGTCGCTGCGACAACAAACGCCGCGACCAGGTCGCTCTAGTGTATCGCATTGTTTCATATGGGAGGGCTCGCTACGCCCAAGAAACGGCCACATCAACGTTTTCAAACCTGTCTCGGTGTTTGTGTCGCTATAGCTTGATTTTGGTTGGAAGAATAGTAAAGATAATTCAAACATATTTCTTTGCGGCCAACATTGATGACATTTTAAAATATTATTTGTGTTATTCTATAGGTATTGGTAATATCAATCAGGTGACCTGGTGGTCTAGGGGTAAGGTGTCAGACTTTTGTTCTGAGGGTCCGGGGTTCAATCCTCGGTCCCGGCACAGATTTATCTGATTACCAAACATTTCCTTCACCTCTTACAAGACGTGTATTAATCACAACTTGTGAATGTGTGGAATGCTAGGCCTCTACCGTGGTTCGGATTCCACGTTAAACTGTAGGTCCTCCATTTCATCTCACAATCATCCTACCACTACACATTAGCGTAAGTGCGTATAACCCGTACGGGTAGTAAGACGCTCTGCCAACAACAACAACAACACCAACAACACCACATTACTTGATGTATGAATATTTTAAAATGGTTTTAGTAACTTTAGCAACTAACTTCTACTGTTCTTCCTACCAAAATCATATTATAGTCTGACCCTTCTCATGTGAAAAAATGCGACACTCTAGAGCGATCTGGTCGCGATATTTGTGCCGCAGCGACGAAAACGTCAGTCTGTCTGTCATTGACTATATCCTAATCGTGCGGTTCATTAGTAGAAACATATGACCTTAAACATGATTAAAATTTGCATAATGAAAGACAATTTAGGTCTTATTAATTCATTACGCTTCAATATCGTTCAATCAATTTTAATTTTTTATATGACGTCCCTTAACATCGCCAGAGATGATTACAGTTATGAGAATGAGTAAACCGGATAATTTATGACTCAAACAGGTTCCTGACAACTGTAACTCTATGATAACTACTGTTCTAAAAGTCTTTAAAAAAAACCAATTGCTCGTATTAACGTCCATGGCCCCAAGATTGATTGTAAGAAGTTTGGTTCGATCCCACACGGCTACCACATGTGACTAATTAGTATTGTTGGTAGATATGCATCGAACTCATTAGGTTTGGTTTTCCAATATCAGGGAGGTCTGAATTCAAATCCCAGCTGGGTGTATGTACGGTGTTTGTTTTTTCTGCTAAATTGCATCTTCCACACTCTTCCTTCACGTAATTATGGATACATTTTCTCTTGATTAAACCTTCCTCATCCCTTAACCCTTAGTAGATGTATGCGGACGACTCGAATGGGTATTAAGACGTGAGTCAAGTGAAGAAATAAACTCATATCTATAAATTAATTTCGTGGAACAACTCTTCCAGGGGGGTATTCAAAGTTACAAGGAATAAACATCGATAATATATTCATAGTCGTCACGAGATATTACAAAATTTTGATGATCTACTTTTTTTTATCACGATAGTTTTTTAATTAATTTAAAACAATTTCTTGTGTATTATAAAAAATTAACAAAGGGTAATTTATCAAATTAATTTGAAAAATATCTGACAACCATTTAATATTCTTTGTAAAATACTAAAAATTAGAAATGAAGGACCAGCTGATACTTTATTTGGTATACAAAGAAAATGTTCTAATCGCATTAAGCTAAGTCGAGACTAGAACAAAACACAGAACAGACAGCCAAATATAAAAAAAATCCTTACTCTTTAACTAACTTCCCCGATTTTTTCCAACCATTTTTAATTCCTTAACATTTACAGGTTTCCTGGGTGAGGTAGGTTCTGGTTTCCCATTCTATTTCCAGGCAAATTCTAGTATTGTGCTTTAAATTTTACCCTCTACGTGCAGTTTCCATAAATTATTTATTTAATGCCAATAATCGTAAGCACACTTTCGTTCAAGTAGATATAATAAAAACGTGTAAATATGCGAGTAGAGAAATCATAATCTTGGCCTCATCTTTTACTCATTAACTATTTCCTATTTTCCCTCTGAGGGCATAATATTAATGGTATACGTTTTTAAACGTTTAAAATTAAATTAAAATCACCGTTACGAATTCATAGGTGCGAAATTTACTTCGCGTCCATGATAAAAACAAAACACAAGCAGTCTTTTTTTCACGCATACCAACAGCTTTCATTGCAACGATTATCCCATTCCAACTCAATTACCGAAGAACACTCCGCTAATTTTTTAATTGCGTGCTTTAAAAAAAACTGCAGGCAGTTATTATTTCTCCACCGGAAAATTAACATAGTTTTGAATATAATAATGCAATAAAAAGGTAATAGAAATTCAACGGTTTTTATTATTTATTTATTTTTGTCAAAAGAAGACGTAAGCTAAAATTTCTTTTTATATTGTCTTGTAACAGGAGTTTTTGTAAGTACTTCCCCCCCTTTTTTAATATAAAATGAAGTGTTTATTTTTTACTCACGTCAAGGAAACAGAAGAGCGACGAAGTTTCGCCAAAGTTTTCAAGTCAAGATCGATGAACTTTTGGAGATTATGTATTTATCAAGTGTTTATTAAGGAAAGGAGGCGTAAGGAGCCGTCCATTATATCTAACTCAGGACTATTTAGGATTCTATTTATCAAATAAACATAATCCTTTTTGAACAAGTTGATGAAAAAAGACATAAAATATGCCAACAAAGGCGTTAATTATAACTTGACGCAATTTTAAAATTAACGCTTCTTTCCTAATAACTTGGAATTTTAATAGCAAGGAGATATATCGCCATGGAAATAATCTTATCTTTAAGTTAAAACTGTTACTAAATTTACTTTCATATATTCATACGCTAATAAATATTAATTGTAGAAGTCCCTTTTGAGGAATGGTTATCAATTTCGACAAAATACCCGCCTCGGTGGCGTGGTTGGCTAACGCGCGAGTCGTGTTGAGCTCGACCTACGAGGACGGGGAGATCGAGGTTCGAATCTCGGTCGGGTGAACTGGGGGTGGTTTTTCCTAAATGGTTTTCCACTCTCCCTCCACGCAAATGCGGGTTCACTTCCTCTAATTCAACCTTCCCAATTCCCAATCCATTAGCGTAATTAGTACTTAAAGCGTATAACCCGAACGGGTAGTAAGACGCGGTGCTAAATAAAAAATAAAAATTCGACAAATGTTAGATAAATACAGTATAGTGATCTCATATATATATATATATATGCTGCACCATTTACTATCTGTGTGACCTGTATATATACTAATTTTCAATGATAAGCTAAGGATGAGTAAAGTAGAATTTAGAGGAGTGAAGGACAGAAAACATAACAATACCTTATTATACTCATCCTGGATTTGAACCCTGACCTTTCAATCAACGTCAAACCAGATAAAACTAGACTGACACCTTTGTTCACGTGTCCACCATTACGAATTACTATCGAAAGAGGCCTACACACACACACACACACACACACATATATATATATATATATATATTATAAATGACTTGTATTGATGCAGCGCTTATACATTTTTTTTATGCAAGGAAAAGTTATCCTTGTGTTGACTTGACTGTATATTATTTTAATAAAATGTTGACCTTGATGGTGGTAGATATCACCGATGAGCAGATCGATCGTCTCTAAGAGAGCCAATGAAAACTAAACTAAACAAACTATTATAAACGCCTACTGTCAAGGAACGTAACACTAAGAATATACAAAACAACAGGTTTATTGGTAGTTCTCTATGATTGGGAAACATGCTCTCTTACCTTACAC
Source organism: Timema shepardi (assembly GCA_902151425.1). Taxonomy (NCBI): domain Eukaryota; kingdom Metazoa; phylum Arthropoda; class Insecta; order Phasmatodea; family Timematidae; genus Timema; species Timema shepardi. The sequence goes on along the minus strand of CABFVX010001441.1, from coordinate 32,288 downwards.
GACGAAAAGAAATTTAGGGTGATTGAAAACAAGGTGCTTAAGAATATGTTTGGTCCGAAAAGGGATGAGGATACTGTAGAGTGGTGAAGGTTACATAATGATGAGTTACATCTACCCTCAACTCATCACTATAAATTGTTAGGATAATCAAGTATCACAGATTATGGCAGGCAGGACATGCAGCACGAATGGAAGAATTTAGAACCGTGTTCAGAGTATCGACTGACAAAACCGATGGGAAGAGACCATTGGGAAGATCTATACGCAAATGGGAGGTTAACGTTAGAATGAACATGAAAGATATAGGGTGTAATGAGGTGGACTGGATAGAACTAGCTCAAGATAGGAATAGGGGCGTGCTTTTGTAAGTGCGGCAATTAACTTTCGAGTTCCTAGTGACACGGAGTAAGTAAGTTTTAAATGCTATACGTTATGATTGGGCATTCAAAAAGAAACAAATAAAATTGATTAATAAAAAATTGTTAGGATGAATGTTTATCAGTCAGTTAAAATGTCACTAAAACTATAAAATGTATCCTGTTTTATTTTTTACTTTCTAAAAGGCTAAACGTCTGTAATATTTTTTAACATTTTTTTAATTAATAATCGTATTCATCAAACGAAAAAATAGTATTTATTCAAAAAATATGTATATCTCAGGTAAATTTCGATAGTAAAATCTTCCGTAGTAATGTTCTCACATAGTTTGGGACACATTTATTTTCCTCTTACTTGCCCTCCTCTCCTCTTTCCCCACCACCAACCCTCTCCATTATTTTAACATATTCCCCTAACATCATCCCTCTAACATAAACCTGGAGCAAGATAAACCATTTTTAAAAGCTTTTACCTGCAAATTCTCCACCTTAATTAGCGGCACTAATATTTTACGACTAGGATAGACGAGGAGGTTGGAGGGTGGGATAGGAGTGGGGTGAGGGGGTGGGGAGAGCATATTTTCACGTAATAATCGTAGCACTAATAAAAACTTTTCCCGACGAAAAGTGAAATAGCATACCAGGCAAAAATTTAACTAACCATTTTGTAAAGCTTTGTGCAATGTACACCCCTCACTCCCCCACTTTTATTTTACCCTCCCTGTTTGCGTTCTATTCCTATTCGCAGGGGAGTTTAGCAACTATTATTCATTTGGTGTATGTTCGGTTGTGTGAAAGAGCCCGCGGCGTCCGTCTCGTTAGGCTTACATTTCCAACATAATTAACGATGTTTTCGTCCGTATAGGATCCTGTGTTGTTGATGATCGTTAACGTTATTACGGCTACATTTTGTTTGAATCGTGGATCATTTTTACTTTCTCATATTTATTATTATTATTTAGCACCGTGTCTTACTACCCGTTCGTATTATACGCTTTAAGTACTAATAACGTTAATGGATTAGGAATTAGGTAGAATTAGATTAAGTGAACCCGCATTTGCGTGGAAGGAGAGTGGAAAACCATTTAGGAAAAATCCCTCCCCAGTTCATCCGACCGAGATATGAACCTCGATCTCCCCGTCTTCAGCAGTCGAGCTCATCACGACTATCGCGTTAGCCAACTACGCCACCGAGGCGGGTACTTGCTCATATCAAGAGAAAGTATTGCTATCGTGAATTTTTTTCCACCGTGAGATTTTATTATGAATCTTTACGTTTGTCCGTCCGAGCAAAAAAAATAAATAGATTTTACATTATTCTCTCTGCCTGTCCCTGACCACAGATCTGTAACAATTTAATGAATTTTGTTCAAACTTTATCTAGATAATACAGGAAAATGTCTTCGTGACATTTATTTTATTTTTATCCTAGTCCTCAAATTAAGGGTTGCTTACTGATGAGTAATTTCTATGAATTCCAAATTCTTCCTAAATGAATATCGTTTTAGCCTAGGAGTGTTTGACATGACAAATAAAGTGGTATGCTTGTTTTTTTTAGGGGGAATTCATTTATGGGTGGATTAATGATAATTTTTTTATCGGAATATTAAAAATAATTGAATTTGTGATTTGTTGAAAATAGGTATCTATTAAGTTTTTTACATTTTAATAACTAGATATATATTTGTTTTTCTAAAAAAAAATTTTTTTATGCTAGTTTATTAATAAGTGATAACTTATTTTTTTAAAATAATTTGAAAGTTATTGAAGATAAATTCAACAATTTTGTTAAAAAGTGGTATCTGGAGTCTATTTTACATGATTTATTATTATATAACACATTATTTTAAGATGGTTTGCTTATGATGAATTTTAGAAAATTTGAAATTACTGGTCTTGAAGGTGTATTATCTGGGAATGGATTTTCATAATAAATTAATATATTTTAATTCTTTTCAAATTAAAAACAATTTTAGTGCAGTTTACAAATAATTATATTTTTTTAAACTTGAAATTTTGTTAAATAGTTTATACATGATAGCGTTTAGTATTCTTACACGTCCTACGATTTCTGTCATACAGGTTTTTATCGTTTGCCTACTAACACATTAGGTGGTAAGGGGTCTTTCACACGATCCAACTGTTTAGTCGTCCGATTAACGTGTCCGCAGTTTGGCCGGATCACTTGTAATTACCCGCCTCGGTGGCGTAGTTGGCTAACGCGCTAGTCGTGTTGAGTTCGACTGCTGAGGACGGGGAGATCGAGGTTCGAATCTCGGTTGGGTGAACTGGGGGTGGATTTTCCTAAATGGTTCTCCACTCTCCCTCCACGCAAATGCGGGCTCACTTCCTCTAATTCAACCTTCCCAATTCCTAATCCATTAGAGTAATTAGTACTTAAAAGCGTATAAACCAAACGGGTAGTAAGACGCGGTGCTAAATATAATAATAATACTTGTAATTAACTGTTGAGGGAGGTAGAAGGGGGGGACACATTTGACTTAAAAGTAGTCCGGCAGCCTTTGTGCTTGTCTTATTATCGATCGTAATAGCTCAGTGATAGGTAGTCAAAATAATAATGACGAGTAAAGTTGACGCCGATATATTGATTTCTTTAGTGGAATAATAAAATAACCAAATACTGAAATGGCTCGAATATAGTAAGGTCTCACTCATAATACAACCCTAATATTAGGAAGGTGCTCTTAAAAAAAAAGTTCTCGAATATAGCTCGAGCTAAACATTTAACAAATATGATTAATCATTTTAAAAAACATTCTAAAGCTGAGAGTAAGAAGCGATTTTTATTATAAGATATAATAATTCGAAATGTTTGTAAAATATATAGGTTCAAGTCACAATATTTATACACATGATGAAAGTTCGTATGACATATCACGTATTGTGTGAAAGCCCTCGTCCGATCACACTCGTACGACAAACACACACGTACGACATAAACCGTATCGTGTGTAAGCCCTCGTACGACAGAAACCGTATCGTGTGTAAGCCCTCGTACGACATAAACCGTATCGTGTGTAAGCCCTCGTACGACAGAAACCGTATCGCGTGAAAGAGTATGATAAATATACCTTTTTTTAAGAAAACTTAGTTAAAGATAATTTACATAAAAACTATTATTGCAAATTTTGTTCCAAGCTATAATACACTTAATAAAGTTTATGCGATTGTGTCATATAATTTATCTTAAACTCTAGTTTAACTTATCCGGTTGCATTTAATTAAACCACCCAAACATTATTTCTAAAGCATGTTAGTATCTTGGATCAGTGGCACACCCATAAAAATATTTTTAGAGAGGGAGGTCATATCATTAGGGGACATTTTGGTTAGTTTAATATTTATCCTAAGTAGAATATAAAAAGTATTGTGGTAAGCAAGGTTGTTAAATAAGGCTAATAAGATACTAAAGCACCATTATAGTAACCAAAATTCCTGCTTCGGTGGTCCCATGGTCTAAAAGGTGTCACTTTCATTTTATACTAGACTTCCGAAAACAAAGAGGTCAGGGTTCGAACCCCGGATTAGTGTACTGAGAAGGCTTTTTTAACTAAATGTTTTCCCCCTCTCCCCCCCATGAAAATGCTGATACACTTCCCATAAACTCAACCTTACTCATCCCTAACTTATTTATCAGAGTAGTTATTGCATAATTATGCGTATAACCTGAACGTATGGTAAGATGCGGTGCTAAAAAAACGCACTAAAGTCTGAAAAGTTTTTAAGCTTTAATTTTAAGTGACCTTATCAACTGATTCTAAATTCATACATATTAGAAATTTCGGAAGATGGATCAAAAATTTGTCAACTATGGAAAAATAAAAACCATTGTTAAGTTTCCTACCATATCATTTGAGGAAAGAGTTCTCAAAGACAAATCCTACAAAGCGTTGAATGTAAGTAGGCCTATTAAAGCTCTTTGCCCAATTCAACTCTCCCAGCGAAAGGACTTTAATTTAATAGGACGAAATGTTGACGTGGGAATCTCTTCTTTCGAAGAATAAAGTGAGAAAATATATCTTTTGAGAACACACACACACACACTTGTCTTTATTTCCTTCGCACTCACGCACACACACACACACACACAACATTCACCGCAGCAAGGTAAGGGGATCGCGTTCATTTTCTCTCTGTCCTTGTTAGTCACAAACTAAGAAGCTCATTTTGTTCTTGAGGTTTGAGAACAATGTGGGTGTTTTAAAGATAGAGAGGAAAGTGGGAAAGAGAGAGAGAGAAAGATGATCGTTCTACAAAATGGTATGCTTTCTTTTCATTTCCCGATGCTACAAAGAGTGAGTGACTTGACATAAAAAAAAACATTGATCGCTGACAGAAGAAACCTTCAACCATTTCCGGATGAACACGTAGACGAAGGCTATTTAAACTGTTCTTGTAGTGATGTGGAAACTTAATTTTTCACGTGTTCCACGTCTTTCTATCAGTCCGGTCCACCCGTATATTTACACTAATAGGGTAGAGACGATTAAGAGATAATTTAAGGGAAGTGTGCCAACATCTGCGTTCCATCCGGCCGGGATTTGAACCCCGGCCTCCCTCCATTATCCAATATATTGCGAGAGTGATGTTTCAGATCAAGATACCACCGATGTGCGGAATATAAAATTATGTGAAAGTGTACCCATATTTGCTAAGGAGGATAGGCAAAATAGGCTTAGAACACCTAGCCGAGATTCGAACCATGACCTCGTCATTGCCAGCAAATCAAACAAGACAAGACTGATACCTTAGGGCCAGTTTCATAGTCAAATTTAGTACGCCTCAAGTGCGGCGCTACATTAAGTTCATGACGACACCTACCTAAACCAGAATGGAATGGGCCAGTTTCCTATGCGAGAACGGCCCATTCCATTCAGGTTTAGGTAGGTGTCGTCATGTACTTAGTGTAGCGCCGCACTTGAGGCGTACTAAATTTGACTATGAAACTGGCCCTTAGTCTGCGCTTACCTGTCGGTATATTCTCAACTAAAATGGTTCTTCTGTAGCCGATCGGATCTTATCGACGTTGTGGAATTACAACCTCCCAGAGGTCAGCCATAAACCAAATAATAATAATAATAATAATAGCCTTTATTTACCTGGCGAAGTTAAGGGGTTAGCCTTCTCTTCCACTTAACCAGTGTTGAATACAATATAAACTATTATATTTATTGAAATAATAATAATATTTAGCACCGCGTCTTACTACCCATTCGGGTTGTACACTTTTTTTAAGTACTAATTACTCTAATGGATTAGGAATTGGGAAGGTTGAATTAGAGGAAGTGAACCCACATTTGCGTGGAGGGAGAGTGGAAAACCATTTAGGAAAAACCACCCCCAGTTCACCCGACCGAGATTCGAACCTCGATCTCCCCGTCCTCAGAAGCAGAGCTTAACACGACAAGCGCGTTAGCAAATTACGCCACCGAGGCGGGTTTTATTGAAATACAATTTAATAAAGGAATATTCAAAGAAGTATAAAAACATTCGCACGCTTATTCGTACACTCATTTAAAGCTCAAGTAGTATCAAGAACTCAGTTTAGCTTATTAGACAAGTAACGCTTTTCCCTTGTCTGGTTTGGTGTTACGTAGCTTTTATCATCAAGAGTGAATGTCATTAATTACTATGTAAGCTCTGGTGACGCTAAAATAGAGACTTAAATTTAATATTACTCAAAATCCATAATTTAAGTATAAGATCTGTGCTACGTAACACTGATGTAACTACCCTTCTCCCATGTAACGCCATTTAGACACTAGAGCTTCCCCCTCCCCCCCTCTCCCCAGCGTTACCGGGTTTATGGATAACCTCTAATCTATCATACTATAAAATAGGTTTTATTAAATTATTATTATTACGGGGTTTATTGAGCGCCAGGGATGTACAAAACTTACACTAATCCAAAACAGAGAAAGCAGATGTAAAAAAAAATCGTTCACAAGAAGTTGCCTGGGTAGAGGAGTTGAAAAACACAGATCGTAACCACCTCCTTCCCCCTTCCCATCCCTACAGTAGGCCTAACCGAAAATTGAACCTAATCCAAACCTATAGGCTCAGAGGATTTAGGATCCATCATAACCTCGATGCCGAAAATTATCAGGATTGTAATACTTTCTAAATTTCTGAAAATAAAATCTAGGTGTAGGCTTTACCCTCCATAACCTACAACGGGTATAACCTACAACATCCACCTCTTGGATGGTGGCATATACCACTCGAATATCCTGAGTTTATTGTGTTAATACCAGGGATATGCCAACAAGGGGATGTTCTATATATTATAAAGTGGCACAGTCATATATGTAAATTTAAATAAATATTAATCTTTGTATTTTATTTTGATATATCTGTCGTGCCACATTATGGAATACTCCCTTGTTGATATATAATACCCTTGACATAAACACAATATGCTCAAAAAATGACATAGGGTACCTGCGTTCGTCATATTACCCATGATTCGTTAGTGGTACAATAACGTCCTATTCACCCAAACGGGATTATAACTCGTGTCCCCCGACCCACTTCGGTTGCCGCTTAGTCTAACGTGCTACTCTCGTGTTGGACTAGACTGCTGAATACGGGAAAATCGGGGTTCGATCCTGATTTTGTAGAAATTACGTTTTGAAAGGCCTTTTATATTACCAAAATTCGAACATAGAGTAGGATTCTGGTACGAAATAAGGCCTTACAGAACGGTCCTCCAACAAAAATCAGGGTATGTATACTCAATTGCTATGTTCCCCAATCTTTCACCAGTCGCGTACCATGGCCTAACTGACTAACCTATTTCAGAACTTCATAAAAGAATGCACATAGTATTTATTATTATTATCACCACGTCTTACTACCCGTTCGGGTTGTAGGCACTTACGCTAATGTGAAATGGTAGGGTTGATTGTGAGATGAAATGGAGGACCTACAGTTTAACGTGGGATCCGAACCACGGTGGAGGCCTGAAATTCCACACATTCACAAGTTGTGATTAATATACGTCTTGTCAGAGGTGAAGGAAGGGTTTGGCAATCAGAAAAATCTGTGCCGGGACCGAGGATTGAACCCCTGACCCCCAGTTCAGAGGTCCGACACCTTATCCCACCAGTGGGACGCGTAACACAGTTTGATAAAACACCACTCTATCGCGATTTGCTGAGCTGATCACCCGGAAGTGTGAGCCGTCTAAAAAAACTGCCGGAAGCAGACTATTATATCCACCACGCGGTGGAAGCGGATAGTGATGCCATGGATGCACTCTCTCCCTCTCTCTTTCACACACACACACACACACACACACACACACACACACACACACACA
>CABFVX010001441.1:8793-20408 GCA_902151425.1 Timema shepardi | reverse complement strand
CCCCCCCCCCCCCCCGTTGGAAAAATACTTACATTTTCTCATTTGTCCATATTTTAAATCAAATTCCCTCACTGTTCCAGGTCTTGCCGGTCCGTGGCCACCATGAGTAGCCCCCTTTATTTAACATTTTACCATGTTTCAATACGTAGCCGTTGATACAATACCTACCAAAGAAAGGCCAGACATTATTAATATTACCTTTCGAGAGAAAAAAACCCACCAGATATTTGGAGCGTCAACACCTACATAACACCGAACAAAGCACCATCCCCGATGACGCCCCTTGCCTCCTAATTACACGTTCGATAGATTCCTGGCAGAGCTAAACAAAAGCCTCCACCAAAGGTATCAATAGTTAAGAGGCGTCAGGTTGCCCTCTATGACGTCCGGTCGTGACGCCCTTCACCTATTGTATGCGCCCAACCCCTTCCCAACCAACCAATGCACCGATCCACCATCTGAGAGGTTCAAGTGGATACGATCAGTAGATCACAGTGGGCCACTGCAGGTGGTGAGGGGAGATTTGACAAATATATCGATATATTTATAGTTTTATACATATAAAGTTACAATATATCGATGTATTGGTTGTTTCCGATATATTTAATTGCATTGCTCTAAGCCAGAAGTCTTTAACCTATGCCCACCGTAGCATTCTTTACGGCCCACCGGGTTTAGAAAAAATATAAAATCATTTCAAAAGAAAAAAAATTTACAAATTCCAATCTATATTTTACAGAGTTTAATAATAAAATAAATACGTATATTAATTTATAAAATAAGCGATTTTTCCTTTATTGTGAAGGATAAAAGTTAAGTAATTCTTCACTTCACCGCTTTTTTCCCCTTTTGAATTGTATTGTCATTTGTATGTTCCTCCTCCCCTGTTTGTTTCCTATTGCCGGATAGCTCCATCCAGGAATGTTATAAACCCACTTGGTTTCTGTCGTTTTTGAATTTCTGCTTGACAGTTCTAGCACTAGAAGTTTAGTAACTTTTTTTATCCGTCTGGTAAGGCCTTTATTACATTCTTACATCTGATTACCAAACCCTTCCTTCACCTCTGACAAGACATCTTGTGAACGTGGGGAACTCCAGGCCTCCACCGTGGTTCGGATTACAAGTTAAACTGTAGGTCCTCCATTTCATTCTCACAATCACCCTACCATTACACATTAGCGTAAGTGCGTATAACCCGAACGGGTAGTAAGACGCGGTGCTAATAATAATACATTCTTACAGTACTATTGTCATAGGAAGAAGCTTATTTGACAGACGTGGTAACTATTTCAACTGCCATGTAAGGAAGATTCTTCTTATGAAAATTGTACTGCATATATTCATCTTCTATTTTGTTTGGTTTGAAATATCTTTGTTTGAAATTGGGGTATTTTTTAGCTTCTTAAATTATTTCTTTACATTTTGTCTATAAATACTTTTCTTGAGAGAGATTACTTACTCTATGGCATTAAAAACTCGAAAGTTCATTGCCACACTTACAAAAGTACGCCAATATTGAGTTAGTTATATCGAGTCCACCCCTAATTACACCCTATTTATTTCAGGTATGTGCATTCTAATGTTATCCTTCCATTTGATTCCAGGTCTTTCCAAAGGTTTCTGCCCATTGGGTTTGCCAGTCATTAGGCTGAACACGGTTCTATATTCTTCGATTTGCACTGCATGTCCTGCCCACTGTAATCTGAGAAAATATTTGACTATCCTAACAATGTTTGTGAGAAGTACAAAGTATGTTACTCATCGTTACGTACCCTCTTCCCTTCCCCAGTATATTCACTCTTTTAAGGATCAAATATTTTCCGAAGCATCTTGTTTTCAAACATCCTAACTTTCTTCTTTCTAAAGCTTCCTCTCATTTTTTTTTTTTTTAAGCTGTTCAGTTCAGAGAAGGGAAACCAAAGTTTACGATTGTGATAAAAAAATTCGAAACTCTCAACAACATTCTTACATCGCACACTCTTCTTATAGAAACATATTAGTATTCCTCTCTCCAATCTCTACTACCCAAAAACCAATAAAGAAGGGATATTATTGTAAAGGTCAAGCTCTTAAAGCAGACCCCTACTCAAGACGAGACCCACTATAGAGGCTCCCCCCTCCTCCAAAAAAAGGTTCAATTTTCGTCGACGCTAGACATGGGTCAAGGCACAGGAACCGATCCGAAACACTTTTGCGCGAAGGTTCCCCTTCCCCCCTTGATCTTCTATCGTTCTCCTAACATAAAACAAACCAATTTCCGGATCATTGAGAACCAGTTAGCCTGAACCAAATATACCTCGACAATCCCCTTGAAACTGATTGTACCGCAATTTAAGGATGGCGGGCTATTACTTTGTCCTCTAGGACCTAAAGAGTAACATTTATAGGGGTGGGGAAAGAGGGTCTTTATAGTGAAATGCATTCCTTTTTCAGTGGAACTATTAGAGTAAGTAGCCCCATTCATCCTCGACTTTCGGGAACAGTCTCTGAAATAAGGCTTATGTCTACGGTTGGTTAGATAGATTAATACAATTTGAAATGTATATGGATCAAATAAAAATGTTTAAATCAAGTCAGTTTCTAAAATATAAACATGTAACAAGTATTTCTCATTAATTTCAACTTTTTACTTTTTTATACAAAAAAAAATACTTGTGGTAATTTGTAAAAATTGTTGACCTAGAGATTATGATGCCCCCCCAAAAAACTAAAAAAGTAGACTCTATATCCGAATGTCCCTTGACCTATATATTAACCGGTGACTTTATATTTAAATGTTATATGACTATATGTCAAGATTGTACTTTTTAATTTTGCACTAGTCCTTAAATTAAAAGTAGTTTAATGATGGGTGATTTTTTAAAAAATCAACTTTTCTCTAGGATGGCTATGATGATTTTTTATAAATGTTTATCTGAAGAGTATTTGACATGGCAAATAAAAATAAATATTTATTTTTCGGAGAAAAATTTGTCCAAGGGAAGTTTACTGAAGAATGCTATTATACAATTTTTAATATGCCTCCAATGATTTTGTTCAAAATGGGTTTTCGAGAACTATTTTCACTATATATATATATATATATATAATAAAGTATATATGTATATATATATATATATATAATAAAGTATTTTTTTCTAATTTAAATTAATTTACGAGAATTTGATACTTTTCAAAAATAGCCCATACATTTAGTTCAAACTTTGTAGCTTACCTGGAAATTGTTTTTCATGTTAAATAAGAATAATTCTATTTTTACAAATGTTAACAATTTGTGGGTTTACAAAAAACGGATCTTTAAAATTCGATTTTTTTTAATTATCCACACAACCCTAAAAGTAAGAGTAGTTTACTTAAGAGTGAAAAGAGAAATAATAAATTGTCTCAAAATAGACTAATTATTTTGATTACATTTCGTATCCAAACCCTGTTTAATATGACAAACAAAATGGAAATTGTAATTTTCCCATGAAAATGACTATGGGTATTTTAGAATCGTGGATATTATCAATTTTGATAGTATCTCTACAACTCTTTGAGATACAAAATAACTCATCATCAAAAAGTTGTAGTGGTATTAAAATTTTTAAAAAGATTTATTTCAACTCTATTTTTATAAAACATTTAATTTTTGAGATATTGGAAAATGCAATTTTTGAATTTAGGACTGAAAAATTGATTGTTTTGCTCTTGGGTGAATAGATGATATAGAAGCACATTGAGAAAAAATTAACAGTGTAGTATATTATTTCATTTATACTCTTTGGTTGAATGTTTTTGCAACATTGTATATTATTTCATTCAACATATTTTGCCAGTTATGAGTAAATAGATCCATGTTTAAGCAATTAAACTAATTAAACGATGCAGAGTACCATTTATTTTTCAAACAGATTACAATATGGAATAAAAAAAAATTTATGTTATACTGGATCCATGAAAAAGAATCGAAATTCTTAATGTTAAGGAAACGGAATCGAGAATTAAGATATCGAGATTAAAATTTAAGAATCGTAATCAATAAAAACAGGAATAGTATGGTTAAAAAAATCTGCGAAACTAGTATTCCTTCAAAAGGCGTTTTTGGACATACTGTATAATGTATATTCAAGACATACACAATAACGTCAACTAAAGTAATGTTTTATTCTATTTTATTCCCCTACCAACGTGTCCATTTTTCTGGGTCCCTGAAGTAACGCTCACAATCATTTTATTAGTATGATTGCGTGCTACATGACAATGTCATGACAAACGTCTAAAGCCATATATACTGCGTTATTCATTGTTACATAACGCGTTCGCTCCCTAAACTAAAAGTGGTGGCCTAGCGCTCTAAAGTCTCGTATTTTATTTGGCAACCATTGATGGGTTGGTAAGGCTTCAAATCCCAGCAGGGTAGACTAGCGGGTCACTTTCTACACGTAGTTTATCCTTTCTCTCTCCAAACTAATGTGAGTGCATTTAATTATGAGCTACCTTCTTATTCATACCTTGTGGATTAAGAAGTTAATGTTCCTTTTGTTGAGCAAACAAACAAATATAATTAAAAATCATTATGGCTTTTATTCGTATGTGTAAAAGTGTAATCGCGAACATTTTTGAGCTGTAAATTATGATGGATTGCGAATTTTATGTGCCCCCAAATTCAATAGAATGGGTACATATAGTACATATGAGTACAACCCGAGCAGGTAGTAAGACGTGGTGCTAAAAAAAAAAGAAATGTCGAACTCATTTCTTCTGGTTTGCCGGTAACGGGGAGGTCGTAGTTTTAAACCCAGCCGGGTGAACTGTGGATGTTTTATTTTTTTAAATGATTTTCCCACTTTCTCTACGCAAATGCAGCTATATTTCCTTTAAATCATACCTTCATCATTTTTTGTAGTGAAATGCGTAGAGTTTTGACAGTAAGACACGATGGTGCAAAAGCATACTAATAAGTTAGAGTAGAAATGATGAAGATAAAGTTTTTGGTGAAATTAAACAGATTTTGCGTTTAGAAAGATTAAAATAAGTACCATTTAGAGAAAAAGAAAAATGTCTAATTATTGTAATAGTGCTCAGTATGCCTAGGTGCGTAAAGTTAAAGAATCAACCCGCTCGCAAATTAGCTTCGAAATCTCAAAGTAGGCAACGTCATTAAAATATCCAATAAGACTTTCAGATATAGGGTGGGTGGAATCAAACCCCATGATGTGAAATGGGGTAAAAGGGCTGCTGGTGAGGGGGTGGGGGGAAGGGGTAGGTTCAGCAAGTTCCACACCCCTTGAATTACAGGCGAGAGTGAGCAAACGAGGCCTCGGGGAACACTAGAGCGATCTATTGGGACTAGGAGCACGCTGAAGAACAGACTGGTAGTCCGACTTCACTTGCTCGACCGACACAAACTGGTAAGATGTTTATTTGCATATGTCTGGAGAAGGTTTGCGGAGAAAAAATACCCGAGTTGAAAAAAAAGGAAGAAAATAGATGATGTTGTTGTTGTTGATGATGATGATGATGATAAGAGTCGGAGATATATCTTTCGATGAAATTACCTCGAATGGAATGAGCTACGGCTGAAAGTTGGATAAAATAAGAAAATATTTGCCCCGATAAAATGTATTTTGCAGTGGCGTGTCGCGTAGTGTCGCTAGGATTATCAGAGCTTATTACAATTGTTCCTGTGATATGTCCCCTTCACTATGTTCCAATTTTACCACTATTATAAAGTCGCTGCTCTAAAGTACCTTGCCTCTTCTTAAGTGAACCACTTGAAGGTTGGTTTGATGTGAATTCTATCCATCCGGAGCTGGGAAGTCACTCTTGCCTGCATCATCTGCTATAATTCCCATGAACCAGGGATGTTTAGGAAATGTGGTGGTTCACATTTAATTTGAAAACATCCGAAAATGGAATTAATGTAAGAGTTTATTTTAATTTTAAAATAACAGTTTAAAAAAATTTGTTGTATTGTTTTTTTAAAATATAATAAAATAGGTTATTTCACTAGTCTCAATTCCACTGTCATCTCATGAAGAGTGCAGAAAACCGCAACACGATACGACGTCTGGCACTAGTTACTTAAGCTACAGTAGCACTATGGTTTTTTTTGGTGCTGACTGATAGCTCACAGCTGACAGCTGACGGATTTGAAAAGTTTTCAGACCAAATTATGTATCCCTACGCTGAACCATATGATCTGAAAAAACATGTGTTTAGCAGCTGTTAGTCAGCACCAAAGAAACCACGGGGTATCTTAAGGACTAGACGAACTTTTAAAATGGGCTGAAAGAGGTCGTGAGAAGGGCCAGTTTCTTTGATATTTTAGTGGAAAAACTATGTTTTGGTTAAAGTAAATTAAATACTGCTCCAGTACAAATATAAAGTTTAATTTTCTTCACATCTTGATATCAACAGTTGTTGAATACTCCTCAGGAGCACAGCAGTATTAGATTAGAATCTTTTTAAATAAAGTCAAAAAGTTGTTTATTAAATTACAGGACACCCTGCCAGATTTTCAAGAAATTTGGAGGTCACCATGTGAATAAAACTAAACTCTATGTTTATATTTGATCAATATTTGATTTATTTTTGTAAAAAAAAAAGGTCATAAACACTGAAAAAATATTGGCCTTTTCTCGCATCCCCTCCCACCACGCCTTTAATACCGTTCCGAGTGTATCCCATCCTCTGGATATGTTTGTCAACTGTTTCTGATAAAATTCCGAATCACCCAATACGAAGCTGTAGTAGAACCATGATAAACTTACGTGTAGGATGGCACAGGTAAAACTGTTTACGTGCGATATATCCTTTATTTACTAAGATAAAACAAAATTTTCAAAAAATAATATACTAGGTCACCTTATGTATTACTTGTGGTTTATTTATCTTTGGTATTATCGAATACATGTTCATGTTCTGTCCTCATGATCTGTAATTTATACTCAAAAGTATTAATAAATAAAATATACTCAGATCCCATGTGTTTTAATACAATTAATTGAATTAAAAACATTAACGTTTGGAAAGAAACTAAACTATATCTAGGCCATGTTTATTTAAACTATTTACATAAACGTACGGATAATAGCGCTGTGTAGAACTTCATGAGCGTTAAAGGCCCGGCCAGAAATTTATTTTATTTATTTCCAGAACTTTTGTTTTTTGTTCCTATTTGGGATCCACCTGGGGGACGGGAAAGTGAGTTAAATTCCAGGACTATCCCGGTAAATCCGATATTATTGGCAGCCCTAGATCTAAATTAAGTTTTTCTGATTTTATAACTCAAATAGATCGACATTTTCCATAGCTCGAATAATGTTTCATCCAAACGTGAGAGCAATAATTATCCATGTAATCATTTTTTTCTGCCTTCTGGGTATAATTTACCTCTGCAACATAGATATCACTTGGAAATTACACGGGAAAAAACAAATCAGCAGAGTGACTACAGACTCAAACAATTTTCTATTTTTTTTTTTCAATTCGTTAAAAAAGAAACTTTCCATGGCTCAATTAAAAAGAGGCATATAGCCCGAACTGGTAGTAGAAAGACGCGGTATTAAATAAATAAATACAAAGACTGACTAATTGTATTACGTATCCCCTCAAGCCAGTGGCGTGTAGAAGAGTGTTCCCAGGCTAAGCATAGCTTGTTAAACCTGTACTTGTGGGTTGTGATTTGTTCTAACTCCTCCGTTCCCCATTTTTACCAAGTATACGAAGGCTTTGTGTAATATAGCTCACATTAGAAGGTATTCTCATCGATACCTGACCAATACACAGTCAGATTTTCAAAGGAAGCCCGTTGCGGGGAGGAGGGAGTAGAGGCGGGGAGGAGGGAGTAGAGGTGGGGAGGAGGGGGGAGAGGCGGGGATATTATAATTATATTTACATTATTAGTCCATTTGGTTGAGAATTAAAGCTATATTACACAGTAATCCATAAGGATGTCTTGAAACCCGCTTCGGTGGCGTAGTTAGCTAACGCGCTAGTCGTGTTGAGCTAGACTGCCGAGGATGGGGAGATCAAGGTTTGAATCTCGATCGGGTGAACTGGAGGGTGGTTTTTCCTAAAATGTGTTTACCACCCTCCCTCTACGCAAATGGAAGTTCACTTCTCCTTAATTAAACCTTCTCAACTCCTAATGAATTAGCGTAATTAGTACTTAAGCGTATAACCAGAACGGGTGGTAAAACGCGCTGCCAATTAAAAAAAGTTTTTAAAACTTGTTAGATGGACTTTAAAATTAATAAATCAAATAAAACATGTATCTAGAGTTCCAAATTTGAGTGACTTTCAATCAATGTTGGTAGAAGAAAGTGGGTTTCCTATATAAAAAAAATTATGGTCTACGTTTTGATGAGTGATGAGAACCATTATTCACGGGTAACTAGAGTTTCAACTAGCTCTACTTACCCTGGAAACATTCTAAGTCACGTAACTGACTCAAACTAAGATAATAATTGCTTACAAATCTGATTTTTTTCAATTTTCTTATTTCTCAATCACGTCCAAATCTGGGAATATAATTTTTTTTTAAATATCACCATATCTTACTATACGAGGTTACGCTTATGTGTTTTGGATTAGGAAGGTTGTATAATGTTGTCTGAAGAAGTGCACCCGATTTTGCGTGGACGAAGAATGGAAAACCATTTAGGAAAAAAAAACACCCTCAGTACACCCGAACGGGACTCAAATCCCGTTCTATCAGTCTTCGGTGTTCTAGTCTATTACGAGAGGGACGTCTCAGGCCAGGTGATTTTCAAAGTTACCACCTGGGTGCCAAAGGGCAATGGAGGAGGGTGTTTTATAATTATGGCAAATAAACATAATGTGTAGGTAATAAATTTAATAGTAGGCTGATATAAATACAAGACTAAAATTAATTAATGAAAGGTTGGTACAATCTTCTATATAAGTTGTGTCCACCGAGAAAATAAATAATACAGCATGGTAGGAATATTTAATATTTAATCTTTTGCCTTTCAAATAGTTGTATTCATAGTGATCAACGTTCTTTAATTTATTAGTGGTACCACTAAACTGACTTCTATGAGTTTTATCCCGCAAACTACTTGATAGGCGACCGCGGACCACCAATGTTCCCAACACCACAATTTGAGAAATAATGCCTTAGACCATTCGACCACTCAAGCGGGTAAGCGTATAATAGATGGATATGAAAAAAAAAGCGTAAATATTATTATATTTGTTATTATGCCGATCTCGCTTCAACATATTCATAATCAAAAATATTTAATACATGAGACAAAACCAAAATTAAAGCAATATATTTTTTCAATGACTCGAAGACACCCTAAAAAATACGAATTCATTATAACCGATTTCCCGAATTATTACCATATCGTTGTATTAATAGAGTGAATCACACGCCAATCAACTCTGTGATACAGTCGGTTTGAAATAATAAATCTACACGAACACTTTAGCACGTGGATCATTTATTATTAAACATTAATGAAGATAAAGAGTTAAGAAAAGTCCATAATATTATTATTATTAGCACCACGTCTTACTACCCGTTCGGGTTATACGCACTTACGCTAATGTGTAATGGTAGGGTGATCGTGAGATGAAAATAGAGGACCTACAGTTTAACGTGGAATCCGAACCACGGTGGAGGTCTGGCATTCCACACATTTACAAGTTGTGATTAGTACACGTCTTGTCAGAGGTGAAGGAAGGGTTTGGAAATCAGATAAATCTGTGCCGGGACCGAGGATTGAACCCCGGACCCCAGTACAGAGGTCCGACACCTTACCCCTAGACCACCAGGTAAACTTTCATAATATTGAACGTTGTTGAAATATTAAATTATATTAGGATAAAAATTGCAATTAAAAGGTCGTTTGTTTGACCATTTTAGGATGGCTTCTCAAATAAGCCTTGTGCACAAATCGTCATTATGTCATAATAGAGACATACTGTAGTTATTAAGAAGGAACTTTGTCGCTTTGTCCTCCATCTTCACCGCGGAAAATTTCGAATAATCATTCAAATATGAATGTACTGCACACATTTCTGGCAAATCATAGGTCTTCCTTCTTCCCCCCCCTCTCTTACTCCCATATCTCACGCGAACGCACGCGCACACACAAACGTAGATGCAAGACGGTAGCGGAGCTGGGCCTGCTGTGATGAACGCTCTTAAGTAAATGTAAATAAGAATAATTTATAAAACTTCTTGAATTATAAGTTAAGCTCGGTGTTTACTTAAGCTTTTCAAATTAATTTCATAATTAGATAAAATTAGTAAGAGCGCGCACGCCAAGAGGCTGACAAAACTAACACGCTATATTAATAATATTGATAAATGACAAATATTTGTTCAAATAGCACGTGAAGAAAAATGAACTATAATAATAAAAAGTGAAACTTTTTTTTAGAAAAATTCTTTAGACTAACAATAGATGAAACGAGTAAAAATGAGAAATATAGCAAAGAACGAAGAAAGAACTGAGATGGAAAGGAAATGATTTTTGATAAAAGGAGACAACGATAAAATGAAAAAGTGTCACCCCTACTCCCTTGCCCCCCCCCATCCCCGTTAAAAAAATGACAAAGAAGTTGAAACGCTGGAGATAAGAGAGTTTAATAAAGAAAGATAACCGAGGAAGTGAAAAGGGGGGGGGGAGCTACGTGGTAAGTCAAGTCAAGTCAAGATCTCATCATTACGGATATTGGAATAGTTTCTTACTGAGGTCGTAAAGGGTGGAAGGGGCAACAGAACGGTGATTTTATAGACAAGGAGGGGAGGAATATCAAGAGTTCCCCAGGGATACAGAAGAAAGATAATACGAGATCCTGTTCTACCAGCGTTGTCAGATGTAAGACTACGTATAATTTTGAAAAAAAATAATAGGGAAGTTTAAAAAAAAGTTTGGTCGAAAAGGAATTTTTGTATCGCGTGTCTGTGTGTGTTTGCAAGGGCACCCATGTGGGTTTTTCAAAAGAGGTGGTGGGTGGATTAGAGTCCCATCCGCCGGGGGTGTGGCACACCCCCTTCCTCGAGAGAAAATTTCAGGAATTTAATCTTAGAGTAAGGAATTTCAGAGTGTCTGAACATCATTCTAAGATGATTATGTAAGTTTCAAGAGCCAATTTTCTCAAAAATATTTTCTAGAGAAATTAACAAAAAATCAAATTTAGTTGTAGCTGATCCCAATGAAAAATAACCATTATATTTTTCACAAGTTTATTAAATAGAACAAAATTAAAAGAAAGCTGTTGAAGAAGATATGGGGTAAAATCCACATTTTATCATTTTTATCTCTTTTAACTCGGATATTGATGATTCAAAGCTCTTAATAGCAAATTGCAGCCAAATCTCAAATGCAAAAAATAAATAAAAAAAATCATAAAAATTATCAACAAAGTAAATATTTCAGATTGATAATTATTATTATTAGCCCCGCGTCTTACTACCCGTTCAGGTTATACGCACTTACGCTAATGTGTAATGTGTAATGGTAGGGTGATTGTGAGATTAAATGAATTACCTACAGTTTAACGTGGAATCCGAACCACGGTGGAGGCCTGGCATTCCTCACATTCACAAGATGTCTTGTCAGAGGTGAAGGAAGGGTTTGGTAATCAGATAA
>CABFVX010001440.1:133702-165449 GCA_902151425.1 Timema shepardi | reverse complement strand
TACAGTTATGTGTGGAGGAGTATCATACCTCGCGGGCTCATTGAATTAGAAGTTGCTACCTTTCAATCTCGACGGAGTGTACATTAACAAACCCGAGAAAAAATTGCACTATATTTACATAAAATAATATTTGAGTTCCTGTTTTAAATGTTTATAATTTTATTTTTTAATAATTATAGTCCTCATCCTCATGTGTACACTCCGTCGAGATTGAAAGGTAGCAACCAATAGGTTCAGCCCTCACGGTATGCTATACCTCCAAACATGACTGCAAAATAATGTGCCTAGCTACGTCCAAGGCTGGAGTTAGAGAAGGCCTTAAGTCCTTAAATTATTTATTGCCTGTTGGGAAGGAGTGATGGGATAGGGGTTATGTATCTTAGCGATACCCGAATGGTTTGATTTACTAAATTAATTTTACTTTATTGTTCTGATCATGATATAATCAACAATTATTAGTTGCATACTTAACTAATTAATTATGTTTGCTCTCATAAACTTACGGGCTGCCATATTTTAGCTCTTAAAATTTGGCACTGTTACCCATATTGATTGTGTTTACATGGTAACATAAATTAAGTCTCCCCCTTTACAGAATCTTCATTACTGTGTATAGCTAATTATAAAATTATTAATTATTATATTCCACACATGTAACGCAAATAACAGATTCACTCTAAAAGATTTGTATTTTATTTGTAATAATCTGAGTTTAAAAACAACTTTTATAATTTAAGTGTCCCAATACTGATATAAAATTATTTCGATGTTAAATAAATAAAAAATTGATAAAATCTTATTCATATTTAAGTTAAAAAAGTGAATTTATTTGTTTCTACAAAGTTACTATGACTGTCTATATAGCTTTGTGGGACCATAATTCCATTCCATACTTTATTTAATGTTACCATAATGGTCACAATATAAGTATTAGGAAAATGTTTTGACAAATACTTTGATTGAGAAAAATTGTGATTTATTAATATTTACGTTGATTATAATTTTTTAATAAATTTAATGTATAATGTTAACTGTGATTATTTTTGTCAAATATGTTTTTTTACTAAATCAATTTTGGAAATCCAAACATTAAAAAAAGGCCATGTGGTAGATAAGTATTAATATAATATTAATATAATATTGTAGTTCTGTACTGTTTTTTAAGAATGTCTGTCTATAGCCAAAGATACCCGGGACTTCATAACCGATTGTGGTGCCTTTATTTTTATTCGTCAGTATGCTTGCTTAGGGAGTATCTTGCACACATGCTGTTAGTTTGATTTTCTGTTAAAGATACGGCCGGATTTATTTATATCTGGGTGACCTGGTGGTCTAGGGGAAAGGTGTCGGACTTCTGTGCTGAGGGCCTCGGGTTAAATTCTTTGTCCCGACACAGATTTATCTGATTGCCAAACCCTTCCTTCACCTCTGACAAGACGTGTATTAACTACAAATTGTGAATGTGAGGAATGCCAGGCCTCCACCGTGGTTTGGATTCTACGTTAAACTGTAGGTCTTCAATTTCATCTCACAACCAATCTATCATAGCACATTAGTGTAAGTGCGTATAACCGAACGGGTAGTAAGATGCATAAATAATAATAACTGTTAATTAGGATCTCTGGAACTACTTAACCAATTACGGTGAGGTTTTTACTTGTGTACTGAACCAATATCCAGGCAGTTTTTAGCATTATTTTTTTTATAAACAGGTGTTTCGGTGTGAGTCCAGGTGGAGGGCCAGGCGATTGTATACATTTATGGAACCACACAATTACTGTGGTGTAGTTTTTATTATTCTGTAGAGTATCTAACCTGGCATTTTTTTTAAATAATAATTATAATCAGACGTTTTGGTGTGAGTCCCGGTGAAGTGTCAGCCGGATATTTGTAAAGTCTGTTCACGGTAGGAATTGTTTTCTGAAAAGCCTTTTTCACTATCAGAAATCTATTATATAGTAGGATATTGGTAGGAGAAAAGACCTTTCAGAGAGTAATTCCTACCGTGAATGGAATATATATATATATATTATCTATGAAACCACCTAACCGATTGCGTTGTAGTTTTTCTTTTTTGTTAGGATATTAATCCAGGCATGTTTTAACATGTAAAATCAGGTGTTTTGGAGTGAGTCCCAAAGAAGTTCTAACGAGATATTTTTTTCTGTTCCTAATATCTATAGTTCATTTTACCCCATTGTTGTGCTGTTATTTATATCTGTATGAATTTCATCCATTCAATTCTAGATTTTATATAGCAATATGATTGGAATGAGAATCCTTGTTGAATTGGTGGCCTGACAAGCGATGACGTAATTGGCCGGTTTGCAGCAAGGTGTGATAAATTAGCCCGATGGTAGTGGAGCCGGTTTGAAACCGAGATCTAGTGGAAGTTGAAGGCGTGGTGTTGGAGTTTATCTCCAAGTGATGTTCCGTTTAGCCTGGCAGTGAAAAGTTTGGCGTTCACAATATTCTGAGGATGGTAGAAATATTTTTATTTGAATGATTGTTTTCCTAAAACCAACTATATCGTTAGTGAGGTCGTGGTTGTGGATTAGTAAATATTTAAATTTTAAATGTCCATTGATCTTAAAAACAATTGAAAATATCCACGTAAACATAAAGTGCAATACTATAGCCTTAGTTCATATGTTATTTCTCTTTAGTTTTCCAATAGTTTTAAACTTTTATTGCCAAACAAGAATCATAATATTATATCCACTTTCATAATATTATATCCACTTCACATCTGTTTGTTTGAAGTTTCAGAAATTGTAATGAAAACTAAAATATTATATATTCAAAGACATTCAAAGAAACGTAGACAATTTATTATATTTCAATTTTCCGTGCTACAGTGAAAGGGATAATATAGCGAAAAAAATATGTTAAAATGTATGTATATATCAAACAAAATTAACAACCGCATCTTACTACCCATCTGGGCTATACGCATATTAATACGCTAGTGAGTTATGGTAAAGTATGTTGAATTTAATGTGGATGTATCCATATTTACATGGAGGAAAGAGTCGAAACAATTCATGAATAAACACCCACAATAGGTTCTTCTGAGATTCTAGTCCTAAATTTCCCATCATAGACAAAATAGACTAGAATTGCATGATATTTAAATACGTGTAATATGATTCTTTTAGCAACTAATCAATAATAATAATTATTATTAATATTATTATTATTCGTTCTAGCTTTACGCACTTACGCTAATGTGTAATGGCAGGGTGATTGTGAGATGAAATGGAGGACCTACAGTTTAACGTAGGATCCGAACCACGGTGGAGGCCTGGCATTCCACAACTAATCAATTGTTTGCGTTTATATATTAGTTATCTTATAAAACAGAAGTGTGTCTCTATTTAGCTCAAAGGTTGGCTCTAATTGGCTTGTCTGTATTAGAAGACCTTAACCCTCAATATCAATTTTCCCAATCCTATATATTACAATGTAGTGGGCAAAAGCGTGTTTATAAGCTCAAGGGCAGGTTTGATACCAAGGAGGTGAAACCATTTACTAGTAAATTTTAATCACCACCCATATATTACCCTTATGAGTAAATATGTAAGGATTTATTGATGTAGGCCTACATTAGTCTATAGATAGGGATTTTCACGCTATATTGGTTACTTTAAACCATATATTTTTTTTAAAATTCTTCGTTTAAACATTTTAAAATAGTTTTTGTCTCATAACTGTGGTATAGAACACTTTAAATGTGATAAATCCTTTTTTTAAGGGAGGAATATAGTAATGTGTAAATTTATATAATTCCACATGATGTAGGTTCAGAACTAAATAACTTACGTACACACACATACACATATATATAATATTAGCGCGACACAGCACCTATTTGGTTTTTACGCCTGTATACTATTTACTCTAGTGTGATAATGCTGAGGAAGTCTCAATTTACAAGACGTGTGCCCAAATTTGCGTGGAGGGAGAGTTGAAAACCATTTAGGAAAATACCTCTAAATGAACCCGATTAGGATTGAGCCTGGATCTCCCCATCATTGTTAGTCTATTATATTGTGAAAGTAGAGTCCTAGAACATGTGACCCCCGAAAAGGCTAAATACTGCTATACGTAATAGTCTTCTTATTAAATGATTTTTTTTAGTTTGTTTTGATTGGCCTTCGAGTCAGTGCTTATTGGCCGATGCCGTGAAACAAGTACTGTGAACAATCTTGCTCTGTGGCTTAACAGGTCAGCCTACCTTCACCAAACACATAAATATGGTCTTCTCCAGCCATGCACTGTTGATAGTTTAGAGTGTAGTTATTCAATTAGGTGTTACAGGCTAGGCTTTCAATGTCAAGGAGATATTAGACAAGAGAATCTGCTAGGAGGGTTGAAATAAGTATTGGCGATAAAAGAGGATCTTATATAAAGAAGAGTAAGGAAGACAACAGCTTGGAGGTCAAGTTAATTTAGTCCATTTTGCCTATGAGAAGGAAGTCAGGGCTCGAATCCTGATTGGGTTTAATTAGTTGGTATTTCTTAAATGGTTTCTCATGCTGTGTATTCCAGTTAATCATGGCGTGGAGGACAAGCATAGAATCTTGTGTTACAAAGTACGCACACGAATACATCATTATTATGAAAATAATTGTTTATTAATCAAAATTAACTTTATTCTGGTTAATATCTGATACTATACTCTCATCGTTGGTTTTTGTATATTTCTTCTACTTTTTTTTGCTAATTACGTTTTTACATGACTTGAACATATTATTTAATTCTCTAAATGAGAAAATGTGGCAGTGTAGTTCAAATATTGACATATTAAAAAAAAGAGATTAAAGTGAATAGTATGGATAATTTCTCTAAATAAAAATGTTTTCACCACGTTTTGTGAATTTACGGTTGCTATTTAGTTTTCTTTATGAGTCTAACTTTACTATACGGTCCTTACTAATTGTGTATCGTCCTTTGCTACGATTCAAGGGAGAGGTTTAAGAAACCATGTTTATAGCTTGAGTTAGATAAAAAATATTAATTTTTTCGATGGGTTTACTTTGTAACATTCCATGAACTACGGTTGTATTTCGTGTATCAGGCTTTCGATCTTAAGCAAGCTTTTATTTGTTTTTTCACCATCGCGTCTCACTACCCGTTCGGTTCGAGCGCCTTTCCCTCTTCAGTTGCAGCCGTCTGAGAGGTATTTTGTAGAAATAGGCCTACCATTGTACAAAATAGCTTTACAGAAGTAAAAAATAATATTGCTTTGGACGCTTTGTTCAATACTTCAATAAAAATATTTGCTGTGTGAAATTATAATAATATATTTCTTAATTATTTTAAAATGTACCCAACCGTCAGTTTTGCTGAGGTGGTGACGTGCCATGCTCATGATCTAGATTTCAGGTGTTCAAATCCTAAATGTTCGGATTTAAAAAAAAAAAATTATCAGACCTTTCATTTTAAATGATTGTATTAATCAGAATATAATTTATTTTAAATATTTTGTTTAGAATTGTATAAGGTATTCGATCATACGTAGAATACCACAAAATCCTTATTTAAAAATAATTTAACAAGGTATTAAATTAAAATCAGTACATTAATTTTGAAATTTTGTATGTATGTGGTTATTTAAAAAATTAATTAATGGGTTTATGATATAAATATGTACACATTTAAAAATAAGACTAAGCAAGCTAATTATTAATCGTATGATAACACTTTTAGTGCATATTTATATTTTAAAAATGGTTAAGAAAATAAAACAATATTTTATTAAATTCAAATTATTAACCAGTGATTTTTGATTCCGGTATTAAAATTAAAACATCATACTCTAGATGGAATCGATCCTTTGAACTTCTGAGCTTCAGACAAGCACGCTTCCAAGGGAACTAAAGAAGATATTAAATATTCTATATTCTAAACATTAACTCATAATTATATAACCCGAGATATTTTTGATACAATAAACTTAGATGCAATCAAATGGAAGATGGTTTCCTAATAAACCAAACAAATCGAATAACATGATGCACTCAATACTATAATAGTGTTTACTTTCAGTTACGTATCTTGTAGAATGGCGGATTGTGGCAATACTTCAATCCAACCCTTTGGTACGTCAAGGTTTTACAGGGTTGTCAGATTGAAAACTCATTCGCAAGCGAAACAACGCCACACCGACTAGCACGATTTAGCAACCTTTCAAAATTAGCTCCGTTTTGGTACAGCCTGCGATTAGCGAGATCATGAGTAGCAAAGGTTTTTTGTTTTGCAAGTTTCAAAATTAGGGGTTCAGGGGTATCCAACACTATTTTCTGTCACACCACGATCTACATTCTACGCTGTTCACATTGTGCGTGTAACTATAGCCCAAAACCTCAAACCCTACCTGACTACTGCTCTCTTTTCCCATCGTGGACAGATAAAAATAATCCTATATTGATATTGAAGTAGGGGATGAACAAAGTTATTCAAATTTTAACAACAAGTGAAGTTGACCAAAATAACCGATCTATTTGTTTTCTGGTGTAATAGATTTGATTTGATTTAATCTACGGTGACCTTAAGGGTGGAACTTAAAATGGATTTGCGTGCTATTAGTGTCGTGTGTTGGTCATCTCTGCCCTACTTGACAGACAATACGTCTCATAAGGTGTTTGGCTGGTGAGAACTGCCTGGCTAGTCACTAGTCTGACGTCACTTATTTTTACAGCTCAAACGTTCCAAGACCTAGAGCACTGGGCTGCAGGATGAATCCCGGTCTAGTGTACTCAAGGAGGTTTTTATTAAATAATTTCCCACTTTAATCAAATCTAACCTAATCACGTGCGAGTAAGTTTGCTAGTAACGCTACATTACTCCTGACTACACCATTATAGTAATGTGTAATTCCCGGGCGTTAAATAAGACGCAAAGCAAAGAAACATTTATTTTTTGATTAATTAGTATACAAAATATACAAAACCCGCTAACCAAACAAAGTTATTTGTGGTTATTATTTCACTGTGAGAGAGCCTTAGCCAATAGGTAATTTATAACTAATAGTATATTTATTTTATTTAATGGAGGTATTTAACATGCACTTTATGCACCGAGGGATTATATCAGCAACAAGAATTTATATGAGCGATAGCGAGAGGGCCTTCCAATTCTGTCGGGAAAGGTAACTTATTTTCACACACACCTTCCAGGGTTCTCTTAAATGCGACAATCGACTAGGAAAGAAGAAGAAAATGTTTAGAAATATTTTTGTAAATTTTTAGACAATTTCATAATTATTATAACTTATTTGTGATATTATTACTTTTGTAACTGATTGTAGGCCTACACATGTTAAAACATATCGATATATATCTGATTAAATAAAAACTGTGGACGAAAATTAATGGTTAAAGTTACTACTAATTCCTCATAGCAACGTGTGGTCTACTAGTTTTAGCTCAGTCATTATTACAAATTTATTTAAAATACTCATAAACGACAAAAATACAACCTACAAGATAATAAAACATTGTTGGTATATAATTGTTTTTAAAATATAATAATATAGCTTTACGAATTATGGTAGGGTTAAAAAATAAACACGCGTAAGTTACACTCAAAGCTACAACTAATTTTTTGGGTTCCGTACCAAGAATGGAACTATCATGAAAAACGCAAGTTACATATCTTTTTTCGGTCCCACACAGATATCTACAATTCTACGGCTAGACATATAAAGCCAAATCACGGGTTGCAGTTAAGTGTTAGCTGCCCACATGAAATGGGTTGGTAATAATTTTGAAAAAAGGCGAACAACGGAATGTGTGAGTAATTAAAATTAAGTTTGCGTTTTATTGTCATTATTTTTACCCAATTATGTGGAGAAGAGGATGGTGAGCCTAGGCACGAAATACAAATAGCCTGCAGCAAGTGCACACTTGATCCTTAATAATGCATACATTAAAAATGCCGAAAGAATAAAAACTAGCCAAACAATGAATATTATTAAGCTATAGAGATATCACTGAAAGTTTGTTTACTAACAATTTTTGTTTTTAGTGTGGTATTTTAAAAAAATGTATTATATAAATTATAATTTTATGTGTATAGTATCAGTGTCTTCTGAATCTAGTTTGCATAACAACAGTTAACGTCAAGAGGTCTAAAAATTGTGCTTTTGTTGGGTGCCACTTTTAGGATCTAGGAGAAAAATAATAATAATAATAAAACATTTACCTCGGCTAATTCAGACAGTAACACAATGACTCTCAATACTCGAGACCACTGTAGAATTCTTAAAAATAAAACATGAGCAATTTAAATAAAAATGGATTTTTGGAGGAAAAAAAAGTAATTTAGACTACAATAAAAATAAATGTATACAATAACAATTATTGGAACTTTTGTGGGTTTATTATTGTTTCCTTTTTTACCACATCCTAATCCTACCTATGGAATTCCGGATAGTTATAATTCTAATTTGACAAAATAAAATAGTATTGTTGAAACCGAAAATAAGAAGAGAAAAAATCAATAAAATGAATATTTAGAAATATAATTAAATGTTAATTAATTCTTTAATTCTTACATGAATTCTGATTTTTGATAAAATAAAAAAATATGAATTTAAAGTTGAAGAATTGGCTTGACCTCACCATTGAATTAGTCCATGCTGAAACAACACCAACTTCAGAAATTTGTTTCACTTTATTATTGTTAACTCGTCCATAATTCTTAAATAATAAAAAGTCTAGCTCTTGCACATATACTTAGTTTTCGATTTGCTACTCACACTTTACTTTACAACCATTAACTCACTTTAAAAATAAATTAAATTAAGAGCTCCCCAGATTTTGCTCCATGTTAGACAAACACCGAGGAAGAAGACCCTAGTCTTCAACAGAAAGTCTTCCAAAAATCAAATTTAAAAACGTTCTATTTTTTCTTCGATGTTCAAAGAGAAAACTAATAATATTAAAACAAAGGATAAAATGTTGGCTATGGACTAGAGATAAAAATCAAAAACAGTGCTGGTTTAATATAAATATTGAAATATATGCCAATGAATGTGAACAATGTTTTCATAAAAGGGTTAAAATGTTTATTTTTAATCCGTCAAAATTGAAAAGCGCGCTAGTTTGGAGTTATTTACATCTGGACTTGTTTCCTCCTTTACTTCTTTTACAATCACGAGACCCATCACTCACTTGTTTGACAGATCTGCGAATGCGTTGAAATAAATCATAGCCGACAATGAAAATAAATAAAAGAAGAGTCAATAAACTTCTTAGGAGGATAATTAATATGTTTAATAAAAGGTAAGTGTTCTTCCTTAAGTCAAAATACCTTATTTAAATTATTTAAAGCAATGTTATACGTTGTTCCATCCGTCCTTTTATTTTATTGAATAGATGCAAATAGTATTATTTGTCAGGCTAGCAATACAGCGTGTTAAACGGCGGCCGAACTTTGAAGTGCTTAATTTCAAACGAAAATAGATTGGAAACTATTGACAAAAAATTATAAAAATATAAGGAAATACCATGGTAGAATGACAAATAACGTTACAATAGTTAAAGCTAAAGTTATATTTGATATAAATGAGTACACTTTAAGTTTTCTTATTTTCTTCAATAAGTCATAACCAATCTCACTTAGAGACATGTGTATCATCCTAAGGTTTCATTTTATAAATTTATTTGAAGTATCTGACGTGTACTTTATGAACCAAATGATAAAATCCGCACACTACTTTGATACTATCTTAAAACGTGAAATGACAAATCATCCCCGTCCATTAGCTCATCAGTTTGGAAGAAGAAACAAATGTTTCACTAAAAATAAAAGTTTCATGATGTCAATGATCGAACCTAGTATCCTTAAATCAATGGAAAAACAAGATATCGATTGGGATAAGCTGTCGCACTATCTTAAGGTTAAATAAATCTGTAAATTTTTCTATTGTAGGATTCTTGATTTAGAAAGCATTTATAATAATAATCATCATGATAATAATAAGGTAACCAATAATTATTTGAGGAGTATGAGATTTTAACATATAAATAGTAATGCAGACTACAAAATACATCATTTATTTGTTGTTGAAATTAACTTGGAAGGAGTAATAACTGTTGGCTTACTGCAAAACATAAATTTTTAGAAGATGTAAGAATGTTAACTGCATTATAAACTGTCAGTATTTTGCTAGTGCATTACTTGATGAAGTGAATAATGTGATCCAACCCTCCTTTTAGACAAGCGCCATTTAACTATTATACGTTACACGCGGATCTTCACGGCCAGCTAGCACACACAGAATGAACTATTTATTAATATGTTTGAGTGCCAGGAAAACTTCACTGTTTCTCAGATAACCTTTATATAGTCAATCTTAAATAAATAGAACAAGGAAAGAGTATTTAAAGGAATTTTTGAGGGTAGGTTTTTTTAGCACCTCGTCTTACTACCCGTTCTGTTAACATGCCTAGGTACTAATTACTCTAATTGGTTAGGAATTGGGAAGGTTGAATTAAGGGTAAGTGAACCCGCATTTTCGTAGAGGGAGAGTGGCAAACCATTTAGGAAAAACTACTCCCGTTCACCCGAGCGAGATTAGAAGCTTTATCTACCCGTCCATATAAGTCGAGCTAATTATTAAACTAAAGCGTTAGCTAACTACGCCACCAAGGCGGGTTTGAGAGTTGTTGATAATCTCATTGTAATAAAAACATTATTGTTTTAACTTAAAAAATAAAGACCCAAATTAATAATATATTATAGACCAGTCTGATATCTGCTCGAAACAATCACAAAATAAAATATTTAATATCTTATATTAAACAGAATTACAAAGTAAAATAAATATTCTAGGAATTACGGTATATAATTTATATTATACTGCTTCGGTAATCATGCGGACAAACATTTTCTCATATGGTCCATTTTCAGTTATGGTTGAAACAGGGTTCAATTCTTGGCCGGGAATATTGAGACACGTTTTCCTCAATTGTTTCCCAACTTCCCTCCAAGCAAATGTGGCTACATCATCTATAATTTGTATATTTTTCGTCACTATCCCCCAGTAATTAGTAGTAAAGGTGCTTGAAATAGGTAATATTATGTTACATATAAATATTCTCCTATAGTTAAAAAAAATTGCACTGCAATCGCTTAAGTGGTTATAAATATCCTAGATAAAATATACACAACATCCGTCCGGGACTTTAACAGGGACTCAAACCCTAAAACCCAAGTTCATAATGCTACAATTTTCCTGGTTGATATCCTACAGAATGGAATTAACTATGGGATCAGTTGTTTACAAATATCCGGCTGGTCCTTCACTGAGACTCACAACACAAAACATGATTTAATCATGCTAAAACTTGATTGGATAAATATTCTACAAAAAAAAACTACATTTCAATCGGTTAAGTGGTTCCATAGATATATACAAATATACGGCTGACACTTCACCGGGACTCACACCAAAACACTCGGTTATATTTATTATATTAAAAAATGTCTGGATAAACGCTCCACTGAATAATAGAAACTACCCCACAATAATTGTGTGGTTCCATAAATGTATACAAGCAATCAGCTGGCCTTTTCACCGGGACTCACGCCGAAACACCTGATTATACCAAAATAATGCTAAAAATTGCCTAGATATTGGTTCAGTACAAAAGTAAAAACTCCACCTCATTTGGTCAAGTGGTTCCAGAGATCCTAATTACAGATATAAATAAATCCGACCATATTTTTAAAAGAAAATCAAACCCTGACAGTAGGTCTGCGAGATCCTCCCTTAGCAGACATAGTAATGAATAAAAATAAATGCACCACAATCGGTTATGAAATTCCAGGTAGCTTTGGCTATAGACAGATATTCTTAAAAACAGTACAGAGCTGCAATACTTTTTTACTTAAATATATGTATATTCAAACCCTTAAAAAAAAGCAGATATATCATTTAAAATGATTTTAAGCTCGTAAACCAAAACAATATTTATCCTTGCTTTTCAGTTATTATTTAAACCCCCTCACTCTGATATTATATTAATACTTGTTTTATTGTTTGGATTTCCAGAATTGATTTAGTAAAATAAAATATTTTACAAAAATAATCACAGTTAACATTATACATTAAATTTATTAAAAAATTATTATCAATGTAAACCTTAATAAACCATAATATTTCTCAATCAAAGTTTTTATCAAAACTTTTTTCCTAATAGTTATATTATGACCATTATGGTAACATTATATAACGTATGTAATCGAATTATGGTCCCACAAAGTTATATACAGTCATAATACCTTTGATAAAACAGATAAATTCACTTTTATAACTAAAATATGTCCAATGGATAAGATTTTATCAATGTGTTTTTTTAGTCCACCCGGATATAATATAAAATATTTTAAATCAGGGTTGGGGCCCTTAAATTACAGAAGTTTTTTTAAACTCAGCTTCTTAAAACTAAAGTAAAAAGCTCTTATAGTTAATCTGTTATTTATGCTACAAGTGTGGAATAAAATAATTAATCATTAATAAATTTATAATTGGCTATGAACAGTAATGAAGATTCTGGAAAGGGTGGAGACTTGCTTAATGTTACCATGTGAAGCCAATCTATGTGGGTAACAGTGCCAAAATAACGTTTGACGTGGTTAAATATTTAATAGCTAAAAAAAACAGTCCGTATGTTAATGAGGGGAAACATAATTAATTAACTTAGTATGTAAATAATAATAATTGATTTTATCATAATCAGAACAATAAAGTAAAATTAATTCAGTAAATCAAATCATTTGGGCATCTCTAAGAGACATAACCCCTTCCCCATCACTCCTTCCCAACAGTCAAGAAATAATATAAGGACTTAAGGCCTTCTATAACTCCGGCCTTGGGTGTAGCTAGGTAAACTATTTTGCAGTTATGTGTGAAAGTATAGCATACCTCGCGGGCTGAGCCAATAAGTTGCTACCTTTCAATCACGACGGAGTGTACATATGGACCAATACTACTTCCGGTTTAAATTTTCAAAATTTTATTAGTGTTTGTAAATCTTAAGGTCATAGCATTAATAATAAATTCTTCATTTATAAATTTTAGCCAAGAAAAAGGGTAAATATTGACTATTGAGTATTAAATGATAGAGATAGATTATTACTGTACAAAAAATTTCCCTAAGAGGTTAAAGGGAAAAAAACATAAAATTTTATTTCCTTACTCACACGGTTCACTGAACTATGTGTTCACATGTTTATTTTAATTTGTTTTTCACCACCAGGTAGATGATAGTTTTGTATTAAATTTTTAATCATGCCATCGTATTAATAGTATTTGTATTGTGTGTCCTTTTAATTTAATGGATTCAAGGAATGAAAATAAATAAAATGTATCAGCTTGGAGCCTTAATTTAAAAACAGCAGTACATTTACTCATCGATAGAAGATAGAGTAGTTTTATCTTTTGTTTATTTCATTCTCTTTATCTTCATAATTTGACAGTAAGGTAATTCGACAACGAAGCGTCTTTGAAAGCTAGCTAATATCTTTTGAGTTTATATAATCTTTCAGGGTGGTAGACAAACTAGGGGTAAGGGGCGAGTCAATGTCTGTGAAGACCCAACTACACTAGCTCACTCAGCCCCTCTAGCAACATCTATTAGATAAGGAGGGCGGTGTGCTTTGTCAATAACATACTCCTGTCCGTCACGGGACGTGTATGTGAACAACTGTGAGTGTTTCTTTACCATCCTAGACATAATACAAAAGCAGGCAGA
This sequence comes from Timema shepardi, assembly GCA_902151425.1. Classification (NCBI taxonomy): domain Eukaryota; kingdom Metazoa; phylum Arthropoda; class Insecta; order Phasmatodea; family Timematidae; genus Timema; species Timema shepardi. The sequence continues at coordinate 151,683 of CABFVX010001440.1, read as the reverse complement.
CATTTATTTCTGTATAAGGGTAGATCCCTAAAACAGTTGCTAAACAGTATTTGAATAGTTCACATATATCTTCCTGTGTGTTTGAGGGCAATTTTAGGCCAGTGGCTTAAGATTAACCTAGATATTTCCAGACATAGCAAGCTTTATATTATCTAAAGACATACTCAAGTATCCGGATATTTTAAGTATTGTATGTTTGTCTAACCTTGTTCGTATGGATATTGGAAGTGTTCCATTTGTAACTAACCTTGTTTCATCCAGATATTAGAAGTGTTCCATTTGTTACTAACCTTGTTTCGTCCAGATATTGGAAGTGTTCCATTTGTAACTAACCTTGTTTCGTCCATATATTGGAAGTGTTCCATTTGTATCTAACCTTGTTTTGTCTGCATATTGGAAGTGTTCCATTTGTATCTAACCTTGTTTTGTCTGCATATTAGAAGTGTTCCATTTGTAGCTAACCTTGTTTCGTCTGGATATTATAAGTGTTCCATTTGTAACTAACCTTGTTTCATCCAGATATTAGAAGTGTTCCATTTGTAACTAACCTTGTTTCGTCCAGATATTGGAGGTGTTCCATTTGTAACTAACCTTGCTCAGTCTGGATATTAGAAGTGTTCCATTTGTAACCAACCTTGTTTCGTCCAGATATTGGAAGTGTTCCATTTGTAACTAACCTTGTTTCATCCAGATATTAGAAGTGTTCCATTTGTAAATAACCTTGTTTCATCCAGATATTAGAAGTGTTCCATTTGTAACTAACCTTGTTTCGTCCAGATATTGGAAGTATTCCATTTGTAACTATCCTTCTTTCATCCAGAAGTTGGAAATGTTCAATTTGTATCTAACCTTGTTTCGTCCAGATATTGGAAGTGTTCCATTTGTAACTAACCTTTCTTCGTCTGGATATTAGAAGTGATCCATTTGTAACTAACCTTATTTCATCCAGATATTGGAAGTGTTCCATTTGTAACTAAACTTGTTTCGTCTGGATATTAGAAGTGTTCCATTTTGTAACTAACCTTGTTTCATCCAGATATTGGAAGTGTTCCCTTTGTAACTAACATTGTTTCGTCCAGATATTGGAAGTGTTCCATTAGTAACTAACCTTGCTTCGTCTGGATATTGGAAGTGTTCCCTTTGTAAATAACATTGTTTCGTCCAGATATTGGAAGTGTTCCATTTGTAACTAACCTTGCTTCGTCTGGATATTAGAAGTGTTCCATTTGTAACTAACCTTGCTTCGTCTGCATATTAGAAGTGTTCCATTTGTAACTAACCTTGTTTCATCCAGATATTGGAAGTGTTCCCTTTGTAACTAACATTGTTTCGTCCAGTAGTGTTCCATTTGTAACTAACCTTGTTTCATCCAGATATTAGAAGTGTTCCATTTGTAACTAACCTTGTTTCGTCCAGATATTGGAAGTGTTCCATTTGTAACTAACCTTGTTTCGTCCAGATATTAGAAGTGTTCCATTTGTAACTAACCTTGTTTCATCCAGATATTAGAAGTGTTCTATTTGTAGCTAACCTTGTTTTGTCTGGATATTAGAAGTGTTTCATTTGTAACAAACCTTGTTTCATCCAGATGTTAGAAGTGTTCCATTTGTAGCTAACCTTGTTTCGTCCAGATATTGGAAGTGTTCCATTTGTAACTAACCTTGTTTCGTCTGGATATTAGAAGTGTTCCATTTGTAACTAACCTTGTTTCGTCCAGATATTGGAAGTGTTCCATTTGTAACTAACCTTGTTTTATCCAGATATTGGAAGTGTTCCATTTGTAACTAACCTTGTTTCGTCCAGATATTGGAAGTGTTCCATTTGTAACTAACCTTGTTTCATCCAGATATTGGAAGTGTTCCATTTATATCTAACCTTCTTTCTTCCAGATATTGGAAGTGTTCCATTTATAACTAACCTTGTTTCATCCAGATATTGGAAGTGTTCCATTTGTAACTAACCTTGTTTCATCCAGATATTAGAAGTGTTCCATTTGTATCTAACCTTCTTTCGTCCAGATATTGGAAGTGTTCCATTTATAACTAACCTTGTTTCATCCAGATATTGGAAGTGTTCCATTTGTAACTAACCTTGTTTCATCCAGATATTGGAAGTGTTCCCTTTGTAACTAACCTTGTTTCATCCAAATATTGGAGGTGTTCCCTTTGTAGCTAACCTTGTTTCGTCCAGATATTGAAGAATTATATTTTTAATTAACCTTGTTTCATCCAAATATTGGAAGTGTTCCATTTATAACCAAGCTTGTTTTGTCAATTTAGTGAAGGTGTTGTGTTTCAAACAATCCCCCTGTCGTCCAGTCACTGCTATCAGTATTCCATGATTCATATGGCCCTTCTGTCACAGACTTGGGTATTCCCGATTGCTTCACTCGGGGGATTTATGGTTAACCCTCATCCCCTGATCATAAATATATCCCTGTTCGGGATGTGATTGAGGTGACACATGCCGGCCATTGAGAATGCTGCTGTCGAATAACGAGTCGGATTTGTAATTATATCAACTACAGGCAAGGGAATGTTGTCTAGAAATATACCATTTAGATTTATGCTGCCAGTGACGTCACTGAGAGGAAATAGGCGCCCGATTATTTGCTAGATGTTCATTGCTTCAGGTTCAACTCCAGTCAATACCTCATATTAACGTCTTTGTTATAGATAATGTTTATATTATATGCTTGTAGTTCTTATATCGTTAAACTTAATAACAAGGATTAATTCTAATGTTTTCTTAATTAATTTGCATCGTTAGATTGATATCAGTAATATACTTACATACCTTTTAATTCCTCCATTAAGAAATATAACTAATTTATTGCTCAGATATGAAACAGTTGTGTTAAAATATAATAAATTAGGCCTATACGTGTGTACTTGGTATTACATCACTACAAGACAACATACCACAGTTCGATAGAAACAAACTATTCTGGCTCCTAGATGTAGGTCACCTGGTGAACGGTAATATGCAGATGAAGGTCAAATAATTTTCACGAATATACATACATAGATCAACATAAAACCATTAATGCGCAGATAAATGCCACCAGGTGATTATGTAGGTCACGTTACGTTATCAGTTAACTATACAAAACAACTGTAGTTTATTAATCTACAGATTTAGGTTGCATGCCATTCATAATTGTCCAGGGGTAGATCAACAGCCATTCATAGTTAAATAGGGAAAGGTAAACAGGTTTAATAATTAGTAGGCCATGGATTATTACCTGGAATGTGTTTTAACTCTATAAATAAATAAAACTAAAATTGTATAATTCGTCGTGGGAATAAATGTTTGAATTTATCCCTATCTCTCTATTTATAATTCGTTGTGGGAATAAATATTTTAATTTATCCCTATCCCTCTACATGTTCGCAACAAGCATTCAATTTTTGAAGGTAAAAAGGAGGAATGAGATACAACCGTGCAAGCTAGGCTTGCCTTAAGGCGTGTTTACATTTCATTTCCTTGTCTGTATTCCAATTATTCTCGAGAATCTTGACGTCTTAATATACTAGTATCTAGGTGGTACTCTCCCAGGTTATGAAACACTACAATATGTCCTTGTCGGGAGTCAATTGTTGATCTTACATTTAAGATCCAGCAATATTATCCAAATTACCAAAGGTACCGTTATTTCTTCTATACAGAAAATCTATAATATACTTTATATGGATTGTTTTTTTCGTGTAACTACAGTGTTATTCAGGTAGGGGCTAACATTTTAGTAAAATACGCAACTATTTCTTTGCGTTCCACATTTAAAACATTTTACATTATTATTATTATTATTATTATTATTATTATTATTATTGCTATTTTATAGGTAGTGATACTGCAACTCAAAAGTTTCAGCTGAAGATCACATGACGTGTTATGAAGACGTGAATGTAGATTCAATAAGTGTTGGCTGTAAGTTATAACTTATATCTGATCCCTTACGGTAATTTGTATATGGATTTCTTATAAAACACACCTCTCACCATTGAAAAACTATTATAAAAATAATAATAATCTAAATATAACTTCAATATAATTTAATAAAGAAAATAACTATATATTAAAGTTTTAATTCTAATTTTGTAGATAAATGGATAAACATATTCTATTTTATTGTTAATTGTTTTGGTCAACGAGTCTTGCTACCTGTTCAGGTTATATGCACTAATTACCTATAAGTTATGAATGAAGAGAGTTGAATTTAATTAAAGTGTACCCACATTTTCAAGGATGGAGAGGGGAAAACAATTTAGAAATACCACCATCAGTACACCCGACCGGAATTCGAAAACCAATCTCTCTCTCTCTTACCGGCAGTCTAGTCTAGCACGAGCAATACACCTTAGACCATGTGTCAACCAAAGCAGGTGTTAGTTTAATCCCGACATTAATTTGGAATATGTTAAATTAAAATAACAATCATTTGATTGTGCTTTATTGATTTATAAAACCAAAAATGATGGTTTAAGTATAATGCAGTCTAGGTAAACAGTTCAGTTCTTACTTTTAAAAAGGGTTTTGTGGTTTACTGATCAACACGTGTATAGTATGATGGCTATGGTGGTATGGTATTATGGTTATTTGGGAGTTACGGTGTGCTATACCTAGTCTCCCCCCTCCCCCTCCCAACCTTGTTTATCTGCCATCCAATGTCTCGTCTCACAGAGAGAGAGTGCTCTTTTATTCTAGAAATCTTGACTCGCCCCTGGAGAACGCAAACCGCCCACCATTGTCGGGAAGTTCAAGCTAGCAAGAAGCTTTATTGAATAACTGTATATCCATTGCACAATCCAATTTATTCTGTAAGGCGTCCCCACAAGACCAGAGCACGCCACGTCTTATACACCCGTGCTCATAAGACATGGCAACATCGCCTACACACTTATGTACATGTTATATCACATAGAGTGAAATGTCGGTGACGTTAAGTCAAGGTTCGAATCTCGACTGTAAGCATAAATGGTGGTTTAAAAAATGTGATCAATCCCTATGTTTTCCCCATCACCTTTCAGCACTAATGCGTGCTTTAAGCTACTCTCACAATACTCACTCTATAGATGTGTTTCTCAAACTTTCTCCAGTCGAATACCCTTCAAGGGACATGGCCTCATGTCAGCTCTTCATTAAAGAGAGTATGTAAATAATTTATAATCTGTAAAGTATAAACGGTCGTTCCAAATTGCAATATATTGTTAGTGATAAGTTAAAAAAAGCTATACCAAAGGTAAAGAATTAAATGCGTCAAGCCTAGTATTATATATAAAAAAAAGTGTTATTACTCCCCTGCGGGGTGTATATAGCACATTTTGAGAAACATTTATCCATATATTAGGTCATTTATAGCTTTGCTTTTGGACTAACTATTTAAAAATTAGTTTCCAGATAAGAAATTATCTTCACACCTTATTTCTATATACCTACCCATTCCGTATATGTGTCTATTAAACTTTATTCTAAACGTTATACAGTTGCCCGCTTAGTAAGATAATTACTATTATATTCAACAGTACATTCTGATTGTGAATGGAAACTTTTCAAACATCATAAACCACTGATCACGAGATTTAAGTCTTCAGACTCGTAACATAATATTATGTAAAAGTTAAAAATAAAAATAAAATTGCACATAATGTTTCACTTAGTGGGGTGTACAGTTTAATCTGTCAAGGTTTATTTGTTTTGAAGGAATCCACACCGGAAGTTAGGTAATCTGAGGCGTGAGGCTCGCAATATTTGTATAAAAGTAGAAATAATATCTAAAGTGCACTTCTACCGAATCTCTAGGTACCATGTTTCAAATTTGATGTTCCTAGGTGTTGTTGCCAGCCTTATTATGTGTAAAAGAACAAATTAATGTTAACCTAAAAAAAAGTTACCCCTTTTTATGTTTCCTGGTATTTACGCTACCCAAATCGGTAGTCACGATATCTAACGCATCTGGTTATAGATGGGTATCTTATATATTATTTATGTTGTCAACATGTCCTTTTCTCAACTAATACAAAGCCTACAGTGATGACATAGCATACTCAGTTTACGTTAAGCCACATTGATTGTTTGAAATTTAAGTGTGTGTGTATATATATATATATATATATATATATATATATATATAAGCGAGATCCCTGACTGAATCATTCACTCATTACTAATTCTCACACTTCCCACGAAGCTATAGGGCTGAATTTTGGCACAGGTGCTCCTTATAAGCTATTTATAAAAAGTAAAGATGTTTCATTCTGATGTTTTGTGATTAAGAGGGTGAAATAGGAGTAGCTACCCTAATCAAAAATATTTCTTTATAAACGTTCTTTATGCTCTTAAAGGATAATAATTCGATAAGTTTGTTCTGATAATGCCTTTGAAAAAATATAGCAATTATTTTTAACACCATAGATGCTTTTAAGGGGTGTAAAAACTCCCCATTAGAAACAATACAAGGTCACCTCCTCGCGGTGTTTCTCGGGTAGCGCTAAGAACCATTCCATTAAGATTCAAACAAAAATAGCTCATTTTAATCCAAAAGTAAATAATAACACAATATCCAGTGCGAATAATGGGGATTCAGCTAGTGATTATATAAAGTTGAAACTTTGCATTGGTACTCAGTGAACTCTCATGGAGTCTCTCTTGGAATATATATGAGATTTCACTGAGTGAATGCATTGGTACTCAGTGAACTCTCATGGAGTCTCTCTTGGAATATATATGAGATTTCACTGAGTGAATGCAATGGAACTCAGTGAACTCTCATGGAGTCTCTCTTGGAATATATATGAGATTTCACTGAGTGAATGCAATGGTACTCAGTGAACTCTCATGGAACCTCTATTTGGAATATATATGAGATTTCACTGAGTACCAATGTAAAGTTTCAACTTTCTTTTTTGTTTCAATTTTGTATTTAATCACAGCTATGGTTAAGCGTTATAAGGTATAAAGCTATGAATCGGCTATCTATTAATATATATATTTGTCTGAACATATAATTATAAATGTAAGATAAAATGAAATCAAGATTTAATGCGCTACTGTAGGTATAGTCACAGGAAACCCATTATTTTAGAATTGAAAACTCGTGTTTTTACAATTGTTGTTGTAGAAAAACTATTAAAATTGTATTTAGATCCCTAGTATGTTTGGTTGATAGCGTAAAGATAATGAATAAAGTTATCCCTAAGAAAGTAAGACATGTTTCTAGGATGCCAATTAATGTTAGTGAATTTTGCTCAATTTTTTGTCTTAATGATCCTCCTATAGCAATCAAGGTTTATGTAACAATCAATCAAATCTAATTATAATTTTTCTTTAATCTTAGATTGATATTTATTCTGTAATTTATGTTGGATTTGATCAACACAGCCACTGTTCGTGTGGCCTACAACATCTGTCTCGCAATAAATGTAAAAAATAAAAACACACCTTCAATTTCTCCTAAATATCTATGCTAAACTAACTATAACTTCCTCGCATCCTTGGTTTTAGAATCCTCGCGTTTACTAACATACACATCCTATGTTATTTGAATTATGAACGGATGTGGTCCAGATTTGATGCATACAACGTTCAAAACTGAACTCCTTTGGTTAAACTATTTCTATAGACAACTTTTAAGTGGTGTTTTCTAGCATTTAAAAAATGAACTATTACGAACATGTTTGACCATCATTTACATACAATATTGAGCAACATTTTTAGCAAATTGTAACATTATAAAATTACTAAGGTAAAATGGATGATTATAATTCAAGTGTTTTATGAATATATTTTTACACCACGTAGTACTTCATGTTGGGTAGGGTTGATAAATTAATAATTTAGAAAAAAGTACCCGCATTCTCATGGAAAACCATTTATAAAAAAATAAAGTAGGTCGAGAATCAAGGTTTGACCTCCCACTACCTGACGAGACTGGTGCCTTTGTTCCTGTGTTTCCGAAATAAAACAAAGATGAAAAATGGTCTGATGTCGACCAAATTTTATATTTATTAAAATACATCATTGCTATTCAAATAATGTCATCTATTCTTGTCTAAGTTCCAGAGTATCAAAAATGTAAAATATATACTTCCAAAATTTAAATTTTCCAAGGGAGACAAATAAAAGTGTTAACATATTTTAATCCTTATGCTGAAACCCTTCCTTCCCTTTTAAGACTATGAGTGTGATAAAAGATACAAGTTTTCAATGGCGCACTGAGGAAGTCGCTTTGGAGAGTTCGTGTACTCTTTCGAATTTCTTCTTTATTTACTTTTTTTTTTTTACAATCAATAATTTTAAGGTCACTTTTACTGTGTATAGCAGTAGACATTTCATATCAATTAGTTAAGTCTGATCTTAAAATTTGGATTATTAACTGTCACATCTACAGTGCCGTAGATGCTATTCATTGTCACACCTAAAGTGTTGTAGATGTTATTCACTGTCACACCTACAGTGCCGTAGATGTTATTTACTGTCACTCCTTCAGTGTTGTAGATGTTATTCATTGCCATCCCTATAGTGCTGTGTATGTTATTCATTGTAACACCTATAGTGCTATGTATGTTATTCATTGCCGCCCCTCTAGTGCTGTGTATGTTATTCATTGTCACACCTATAGTGCTGTGTATGTTATTCATTGTCACACCTATAGTGCTGTTGTATGTTATCCATTGTCACACCTACAGTGGTGTGTATGTTAATCATTGTCACACCTATAGTGCTGAGTATGTTATTCATTGTCACACCTATAGTGCTGTGTATGTTATTCATTGTCACACCTATATTGCAGTGTATGTTATTCATTGTAACACCTATAGTGCTGTGTATGTTATTCATTGTCACCCTTATAGTGCTGTGTATGTTAATCATTGTCACTCCTATAGTGCTGTGTATGTTAATCATTGTCACCCCTATAGTGCTGTGTATGTTATTCATTGTCACACCTATAGTACTGTGTATGTTATTCATTGTCACACCTATAGTGCTGTGTATGTTATTCATTGTCACACCTATAGTACTGTGTATGTTATCCATTGTCACACCTATAGTGCTGTGTATGTTATTCATTGTCACCCCTATAGTGCTGTGTATGTTAATCATTGTCACACCTATAGTGCTGTGTATGTTATTCATTGTCACACCTATAGTGCTGTGTATGTTATTCATTGTAACACCTATAGTGCTGTGTTTGTTATTCATTGTAACACCTATAGTGCTGTGTATGTTATTCATTGTCTCCCCTATAGTGCTGTGTATGTTATCCATTGTCACACCTACAGTGGTGTGTATGTTAATCATTGTCACACCTATAGTGCTGTGTATGTTATTCATTGTCACCCCTATAGTGCTGTGTATGTTATTCATTGTAACACCTATAGTGATGTGTATGTTATTCATTGTCACACCTATAGTGCTGTGTATGCTATTCACTGTCACACCTACAGTGCTGTGTATGTTAATCATTGTCACACCTATAGTGCTGTGTTTGTTGCTGTGTATGTTATTCATTGTCATCCCTATAGTGCTGTGTATGTTAATCATTGTCACCCCTATAGTGCTGTGTATGTTAATCATTGTCACCCCTATAGTGCTGTGTATGTTATTCATTGTCACACCTATAGTGCTGTGTATGTTATTCATTGTAACACCTATAGTGCTGTATATGTTATTCATTGTCCCACCTATAGTGCTATGTATGTTATTCATTGTCACACTTATAGTGCTGTGTATGTTATTCATTGTCACACCTATAGTTCTGTGTATGTTATTCATTGTCACACCTATAGTGCTGTGTATGTTATCCATTGTCACACCTACAGTGCTGTGGCTGTAATTCATGTTTTAAGCTTCTATTAAAACAACTGAAGATCTTGGGGGAACTATCTCCTGATCCCATCTTAAGGTGCCCCCCTGTATTAGTCTGGGGGTAAATAGATAGAGAGTGAGAATAAACATTTTCTCAACACAGAGGATAAATCAACCGGTGCACACGAATTGTGGAACAACTAATATGGGAGCACATGAATTTTGGAACAACTCATCCGAGCTCGTAATACCCTCACACGAACTGCGGAGTAAAAATTAAATTCACAATGACTGTTCAAATTGAAAAATGAACTACCATTTATATATTATTATAGATATTACATTTTTATAAACTATTATATTTATATCACAAGTTGTATTAAAAACACAAGAATTTGACCAAAATATAAAATCACTACTAAACTAAAACACTACAGAACTAAATTTTAAGCTACTCATTTTACGTAATTGTATCGATCGATATGATTTTTGTCGTATTGCAAAACTTATTAATTTGTGATTTTTTTTTACTTAAAAATATGAACAATGGGTTTTGGGGAAGGACAGTATATACTCACTTTTGAGTGAAAAGACTTGCATGTACTAGTAGTGCGCGCAAGTGTAACTGATTTCTCCGCCCACACTTCTGGTGGAAATGATGAATCTCCATCAATGTACGTCGATACTGAATAGTCCGCAAATATGTTTAATAGCCAATGGGCTATGCTTGATTGCCCATCTTTATACTCGGTGCTGAGCCCAAGATGTTTTTTAGCCAGTGGTCCATGCTTGATTGCCCATATTATTTATACTCGGTGCTGAGCCCAAGATGTTTCTTAGCCAGTGGTCCATGCTTGATTGCCCATATTTATACTCGGTGCTGAGCCCAAGATGTTTCTTAACCAGTGGTCCATGCTTGATTGCCCATATTTATACTCGGTGCTGAGCCCAAGATGTTTCTTAGCCAGTGGTCCATGCTTGATTGCCCATATTTATAATCGGTACTGAGCCCAAGATGTTTCTTAGCCAGTGGTCCATGCTTGATTGCCCATATTTATACTCGGTGCTGAGCCCAAGATCGTTCGTAGCCAGTGGGCTATGCTTGATTGCCCATCTTGTAATGATATGGAATTATACATCTAAATAATTTATTATTCACATTTTTATTCAAAATTAAGATATTTTAATTGAGAGTGGGTAGTAAGATGTATGTGTGAAAATTTGTTAAGTTGCAAGGTATGGCGACATCCTTCTACGTCTCTGTTTAAAAAGACAACGCAGTTTTTTGAACAGAAACGCATCTGAATGACCACACCTTTTTATTTTAGAAAGCTTCGAGAAGGAAATGTAGCTTGATATACAACATGATATATAACATATTGCATTAAATATGTAAAGTTTATTGTATTAAGTTAACATAATATAACTTTAGTTAAATATATTAGAACTAGGATATTTGAATAATGACATTAGATAAAAACAATAAAGAAAACAAATTAGTATTAGTGTGACATTGTAAAAAAAGTTATTTTTTCCTATTTTGTTAATGTATGTAACAAAGAAACTTCAAGAATGAAAGTATGGTCGAGGGCAAACCTTGACTAGACTAGCAACAATTGTATGTAAAAGTGATTTGGTTCTGTGTATTCAATTTCAAGTGCATTTTATAGTAAACTTGTACATGATGTAATTGCTGTTAGATATCACACACGTTCAATCTTTCCAGCAATAAGAAGGGTGCTATAATGATATATAGAATTATACATCTCAATAATTTATTATTCACATCTATATTCAAAATTACGATATTTTAAATGGGAGCGGGTGGTAAGATTTATCTGTGTTTAGCTGTTAAGCTACAAGTTATGGCGACATCCTTCTACGTCTCTGTTTTAAAAAGACAACGCGGTTTTGTGGACATAAACGCACCTGAATGACCACACCTTTTTTCTTTTAGGAAGCTTCGATAAGGAAATGTCGCTTGATATACCCCTTTCAGGGTACGCATCTCTTCACTTTCCTTCCTGACGAGGAGCCGTGTGGGTGGAGTCTATGACATCTTAATCTGTGTTATAAATCTCACGTGTCGGGAATTATCATGCATATAAAGTAATAGTCGGGCTTTTATTAAAATCTACAACGTGTGAAATATCAAGCAAAAAAATGTTTATCTACTTAAAATTAAAATAACTATAAAACACTAGAACTTTTAATTTATAAAATAAGACATCATCCCTTTTTAATAAATTATTCAGAACAGCAAACTTTGAGCCAATTCAATCATTATATTAAATGTTACCCTAATGGTGGCATACTAACATTAATATATCAGGCTAGCTCTTTTAAACGTTACAATCTTGATACTCGGTGCTGAGCCTAAGATGTTTCGTAGCCCATCTTGATATTCGGTGCTGAGACCTAGTTGTTAGATTTTCGGCCACCTAAAAATATACGTTTATTTATTAATATTCGTATTCTTAATCAAATGTTACTATAGAGCTGTATTAACTTTTTCATAAAGGCCTATTGCATTAAAACTTGGAACAAAATATTCAAAAATGGGTTTTCAGTAAACTACCCCAAAGTAACAATGAAACAAATATATAGCCTTGTTAATCAAAATAAACCCTCTTCATATATAAAGCATATAAAATGCAAAGATTCATCATTATCTAGACATAAAAATGTGGTCAAGGTTATAATACTATCTCTTGATATGAGAAAGTAAAAATTTTAAAAAATTGAACTTACCAAGATTGAGAAATATGGAATCTGTATTGAACTATCGTAGCATTTGGGAAGACTTGTTCGAAAGCCAGGCGAATTCGTTTTTAAAAATCCACTACTATTGAATCTGGATCAAAGCAGTACCCACAGTCACCACATTTTTTTAAAGCAATGACCAATTATTATAGTAAATTTGTGTAGCCTTATTTTTCAGTAGACAGACAGCTACAATAACATGTCACTAGCATATGCATGTATAAGGAAAAGATGTACAAAAAAATTAGGACAATAGCAAAATGTGCTGTCTAAAAAGAGGGTGAATTGTTGATACATAAATTCTTTTTTGGATTGACAAGAAATAGTATAGTATTTGACTCTCCATATAAATGGTTCCCCTCTCGCTGTCGTGACATTTAACGAGTTCAATACATCGTGCACATCCTTAGTTGATTTTGGCAGTTTTGGAGCTTTTTTTAACCTAGTGTGATTTATGTTGTTACTTATGTAATATAAATCTCTTGCAGTGATCATATATAGATCAACATTTTAAGTTAAAATTTCTTGATGTATCAATTTTGATAATCTCTTCGACAATTCCCTTTCACCCTCCTTTTCACAGAATTGTTGATGAGTTCTCTGTTTACCTACACCTCACTTGACTCGTGATTATGAGCTCCTTGGTTTGTGAAAAAATAAAAACCTCACCTAGCGTGTACAGCTTTAGCGTACAACCGTTGTTTGTGCAGCACCATAACACTTCACCACTCCTCTTCAGCCCTTGTATGCGTCGAAACTTACAGTTTTGGAAAATTATTAATTGTTTCCCTCGTTTGCTCAACATTTTCTTCACTTCCATTTTCAAATTTGATATTGGCCACCTAAATATATAAAACTATATGAATATAACTAAAAACTGATCAAGTTAATTTAATCTGGAACTTTATATTCTTCTAAAATGCTTATTCAGATTCATTGTAAAAAATTAAATAGGCGGAAGAATAAAAAAAACTACCCAAACTACTTTAACTGCAAAGTTGTACAAGATAAACACTTCAAGATCAGTCACGAACAAATCTGAATCATGACTCATTAATATGTTATCGTATCCAGGTCAAAAGTATATCTGGCCTTGGCCCTGACTCAACTATGGGGGTTAGGAGTTGAATGGGATTTCAGGTTGTTCCACACTTCGTGTGCACCCTTATTGAATGCCAGCTGACAGGTATACTTTATTCTGCAATTCGAGTGCACTCTTTATTGAATGCCAGCTGACAGGTATACTTTATTCCGCAATTCGAGTGCACCCTTATTGAATGCCAGCTGACAGGTATACTTTATTCCGCAATTCGAGTGCACCCTTATTGAATACTAGCTGACAGGTATATTTTATTTCGCAATTCGAGTGCGACCAAATCAACTATACTTAACACTATCATTATTAAAATATTATTTTTGATGATCAAAAATCATATGTTAATCTTTGATGTGCATGTCACGATTGTTTGTAATATAATTATTTATTTTTTCCGTAACATTTTATAGTAATAATCATTTTAATAGTGGCATTTTTTGTAATATAAATAAAAATTGTTCCAAAACACATATACTTGTTTTATTGATTAATAATAAATTAATCAAGAAAGCTGTTCAACCTACACAATCAATAGTTTATATTCATAATAATATTGATATTGTGTACAATAGATTGATAAAACTTAAATTTGACATTTTTATAAAATAGCCGGTTTATGAAAGATAAAATGCACGTGTTGTTCATATTTAGTGGTATCGCTAATGTATATCATATTTGTAATTATATTGAAAAGGGAATGCATAAGAATATATAATGTATGCATTAAATTAACAATTAAGAAACTTTATTATTGGCAGATCCAATATTTACTCCAGTTGGAAGATCACAACCATAATATATTTTGCTTTCCCATCTCACTGAAATATTATTGGAAAGTCCCAAATTTAACTATTTTATTTTTTTTTTTTTTTAATATTAAATATAATTTAAATTGTTTAATTTGGGACTTTCCAATAATATTTCTGTGAGATGGGAAAGCAAAATATATTATGGTTGTGATCTTCCAACTGGAGTAAATATTGGATCTGCCAATAATAAAGTTTCTTAATTGTTATACTAATGCATACATTATATATTCTTATGCATTCCCTTTTCAATATAATTACAAATATGCTATACATTAGCGATACCACTAAATATGAACAACACGTGCATTTTATCTTTCATAAACCGGCTATTTTAGAAAAATTATTATATATATTCCTACTCGTGATTATATCCATGTAACGTTGATATAAACAGTATGAAGTATATTCTTACTAGGAGCAATATGCCTAAATTTTAACATAATACTATTTGCTTACTCTAATCAATGGTTATCTATCAATCTATATTAATGAACACAGTTTGAGATATGTTATTATTCAAGATAAAAATAAAATTTAAAGTGGCTTTCCAATGAAGAAAACTTAATTCATGTTTTATAGAAAATTTTAATTTATAACTTAATAACAGTTATGAATTTAACTCAAATAAAACAAGTTTTTTTAAACAAAATATAACAACATAAAATAAATGATCTCGCTATGCTTAGTATATCTATTTCAAATTAATTAAACCAAGCACGAGACTAACTTAAAATAATATTATTTGTTGATATTTGTTTTCTGGGTCATTGTATTAAAAAGTCTGAAGCTAAACTTCTAGGAGTGCCAACTGGCAATACTTTACTTCTAGCTTTCTTAACATATCAATGTTATTCATAGAAACATATTATGTATCATTTCATTTTTCAATTGTTCTAAATTTACTTGTCAAACAAAACTTATGTTCTTTTACGTTAAAAATTACGATATTTGAATTTGTTCTTGTAAAATTTACTGTACATTATTTATTTGGCTCTCTTTACCTTGAATACAGCTGCCAGCGAACAGTTTCAAAATGCATTACAAATAAACATTCTTCAATCTAATTGTACTATATAGAACACAAACAAGCATTTCGCAATTATTAAGATCAATAATAATTTAAATATTTGATCACTAATTTTCTTGCAAAGTTGCTAGCATTTCTAGCAATGTATATTTAGTGTAGTAAAATTAATTTAATATCAGCTGTTGGTAGCTCCGTGTAAATGAATTATATTTCCTGACTGTAAAATAAACAAATTAGGTCACCGTAATTTAACACAATTTTCTGTAATTTTAGATCTAATTTTTATCCAATATCCCTCAGTTTTTAACGAGTATTGTGAAAAGTATTCCCACCATGTTCATTGTTAGTAATGCCTTACGTTATCTTCCAAGAAACCAAATAAGTTTTAATATTATTTAAACTGTGACAGGGATACAGGAGTTTGGTGACAGCTTCTTAACTTCAACTTCAATAATCGTACGAATGAAATAAGATTGTAGAGCTACTAGAACACACAAGAATGGGGGCTAGGGAGTGTATTTAACAATGCGTTGTCTTCTAGTTTTCAATTGAACAAGTCCATACCTTATGTTCGGCACGTAATTGGTCATGAAAATAGCTGGCTACAGTCGACACACAATGAAAGTAGGACTGTAAGACAAATGCTCATGTCACATGAAACATAAATTACAATATTTATTTTTAATTCAATGTCCTAAAAAAGACGAACTTTTTGATCGTGTAATTTATGGTGAGTGGATGGAATCGCCGCCAACCTTACTAAATATAAATTCTTGTAATTTGTAACGCGTTTCTGAAAAAAAAATATTAGATTCTTTAAAATATATATATATATATAAGAAATAATAACTCAACATGAAATTGAAAGCAATGTTTTAGAGATTCTAACACTTACTCTGTTGAAATTTATTCCAAATGTTGTTATTGATTTGGAAGAGAAAAAAAAATTAAGCACTTTGGGGGGAGTGTGTAAAAGATAAATTTCCCACTTGTAAGGAAACTATTATTCATATTAAATATTACTATGGTAATTGATACAATGTTTGTAACACTAGTTACCGTTTGTACTTGATGAACTTTCATATTTAAATACGAATTTACTATCACATGTAATATTTTATTCTAGTTCCACAAAACTAAATGATAGAGTAATCGTGCCACAATTGTAGGTTTAGAACATGTAACTAATATATGACAAAAGTGAGACCTTTAAATCATGTGAGTTGACGTATGAATATATGCCATTAGTTCCAGTACGTGTGAAGATAGCCAATGTGTGTAGATAAGAAGACGAGGTACTCACCCAATGACGGTACCGTGTGTTATAGTCGAGTGATCCGACGCAGGGATAGACTACAAGAGACGACTGTTCCAAGTCCGGCCTCGGACACACTGAACCATCTCACTCACTGGAGCCATGCGGTGAGACTGAAGCATGCGTACTAGCCAGCTGGAGCCACGAGGAGACTCACGTAGGCGCACTCCACTCCACATTGGATAGCCAGGTTCAAACACCGGCTATATCACAGTTTGCAGGATAAAAGTTGCAGTGAAGTCCCCCAACAAGATATTTCAAGATTTTTTTTATTGACTTTCTCGAAGAAATCTAAATTATTTTTATAAGACAACCTGGACGGTCCTAAGCTCTGCATTTTAACGTAGGCACAGTTTATCCATGGAGATAAGTAGTCCGATAGCAATATTGCCGTTCCTCCACGGAGATAAGTAGTCTGGTAACAATAATATAGTTCCTCCATAGAGATAAGTAGTCTGATAACAATAATATAGTTCCTCCATGGAGATAAGTAGCCTGGTAACAATAATATAGTTCCTCCACTGAAATAAGTAGCCTGGTAACAATAGTATAGTTCCTCCATGGAGATAAGTAGTCTGGTAACAATAATGTAGTTCCTCCAAAGAGATAAATAGTCTGGTAACAATAATATAGTTTCTCAACTGAGATAAGTAGTCTGATAACAATAATATAGATCCTCCATGGAGATAAGTAGTCTGGTAATAATAATATAGTTCCTCCACGGAGATAAGTAGTCTGGTAACAATAATATAGTTCCTCCACGGAGATAAGTAGTCCGGTAATATTACACCCTCCGCCGATCCTATAGATAAGGCCCCTAAAACTATAGGATAGAGAGGATGCAACAATACAAGGAAAATAACAACTGTGAATAGAAAAAAGTTTATAACAAAATATTCTTTTATTGCCAAAAGTATTAAATAAACACGGAAAGGACGGCCTTAATTTAAAACATTCTATAGCTACTATTATGAAAGAAAACATTGATATTTTTGCGTCGGACTTAAGGTCCTTCAAACATAACGTTGTGACTGGTTACTCATAACCAAAAACAAGTCTTAAGGTCTTTCAAAGAGTAAATTAACAACAAGTTTTACCTATGTTCCCATGACATACCGAACTCAACTAACCTTCACGTTAATTCAAAATATTACAAATTTACAT